>JACXIX010000063.1:0-74755 GCA_014737535.1 Bombus cullumanus | reverse complement strand
AAGACGAGCCCCCACTAAGCTCGAATCACGCCACCGATCACGCCATGATCATCTCATGTGTGTAAACCAATCAACGGACCGAATCGAAGGTAAATGAGCCCGCTTTACCTGCTAATTACCGACACCTTGTTTTGATCGGGCGAATTTAGACGATCCGTCCGCGACACTGTCGTGTCACGTGCGACGGTTAGAAATGCTGCCTATGAAAAAACCTCGCGGCGTAACAGTTCCTTTGCGACCAACTCTCTCTCACATAAATTCGAGTATAATTATTCAAACACGAAATCACAACTGTTACGACCAAAATGAAAAAGGGTCATAGAATAACAATTGTTCTTTCGATTAAAATGGTTTTCGTTATAATTATGTAATTATAGGCGACCGAAAAATGTTTCTTCTTTCCCGATAACCATGATCGACGAAGGAAATTTATTTCTATAGCTCGTAATAGCTATCGGTAATGGAAAATCTATTTCGGTCGCTCATAATAATCACATGATAGTTATAGATCGAAGAAATCGTATTTTGATCACGGTATTTATGAACGAGGAAAATATTATCTTGACTTGGATCGGGTTTTCGGTTTTGAAGTTTATGTTTCACCGCAATGAATAGTGCACGTTCGGTTCAAATGGATCGATTCAACAACTAATATCAAATTCAAATTGATAAATTACAATAATGCAAGTTTTCAAAAAAACTTTTCCCTCGGTAGAAAATTATATTTATTGATTTTTTAATTTATTATTAAAATTATAAATTAAAATTCAATGTAACAAACATAAGATTTTCCAAGTTTTGTAGAGGTCCCTTTTGACGTTTTTTTCTTTCAGAGTGACAAAAACACTGTTTTCGTTCGAAAACAGAGAATTGTTTTGGTCGAGTACAAAACAATACTTTACACAGTTATGAGCAACAAAAATACAATTTCTCTGACCGGTAACTATTTTGAGCAATCGAAATAAATTTCCCTCTTCGCTAACTATTATACTATTGTATATGCGATCGAAATATAATTCCCCTCGTCAATAACGGTTATGGAAAACGACAAAAATTGTCAGTCACTTATAATCGTTATTTCTAATCAGAACGTTTAAAAACTGAAATCTTCTAATTACTATTTTTTGAGAACTTGTCTTCGTATTTTGTGGTTAATATTTTCAGCTTAAATAATAAACAAATGTTACTAATTTTCTTCTTAAAAATGTTTGGGATAACTGTTGGTCCCTGATTGACTTTTGGTCCCTGATTCAAACATAATATTCAAGCCCATAATCCTGCGCAACACAGCTGAGCTATCAATGCGACTTTACCGCTCGAGTTGTGTCGATTTTTATCAATCGAGTTACCAGACCTTCATTAAGATTTCCTGCAGCTGCCTGATTTCGCATCAGACTCATTCGCACGTTTCAATCTACTCAACTGAGTAGTTTCCCGATTTCGCATTGGTCCACGAAAATTAAACCCCTTCGGATTCCCTATTAGGTTTGTTCGTATCCTGTGGTCGACTAATTTTGCCTCAGGTTTGTCTGCATTTTCTCCAACCTCCTACCAACAGCTTGCCGATTTTGCGTCGGATTCCCAGTGATTCACAGTGTGTTGACCATTGGACAAAAATCAAAAAATCAACTCCTACGTCGCCAGTTAAAAGCCTCATAGGAGCATTTCTGGGTGTGTATTAGTAAGATTAAAAGTGTTTTTAAAACAAACAAACGAGCGTCCACCATGTCTGGATACATCGTTTGTGAGTCAGAATTTTCAGTCAAACTTCATCTTCTCTTTCGACTGAGTTAGTGTGCCTGCATTTTTTTATTATTTCCAGTGGAATCTGTTATTAAAAGACAAACGCTTTTTATTTCGATAGCTTTTTGTTTCTTTCTTTCTACCTTTTAGAAGTGAAATTAGAAAACTAGGTTTTGGTGACTTTAATTAAGGTTTTAAAAAGTACTGCTCAAAACTACTTCATAATATTTGGTGAAAATATGCATATCCCGTAAAAAATCACGGAAAAGTTAGTTGCGAAGTAGCTTACTTGCCAGAGTAGGTACGTAAAATTGGTACGAGAAATAAAATCTGTTCGATTTCGGCAAAAATGCAGTTTTCTCACTTGGTTCAGCACTATCCGTTTCTTAGCAGCGTAATCGTCAAAAATTAACAGACAAGAACACTTCAAATTAATAATAGACATTGTATTTCCTATTCAAATGAGGCTCCACTGTTATACCTATTGACAGTACCAAGTAGGTATCTATATCTACCCTTCTTTCTTAAGATGACTACGCTGCTCATCGTTCCCCTTGTTGCCTGTGGTCTGCGATACGTATACTCGGGGTACGAGATGCCGTGAAGCCGCATGAAGCAACTTGATCGAACTTTGTTATATCGTGGCTCTAGTATGTAGCGCCGCTATCGTTCGACCAGTGTACTTCACTCTCCTGTACAGCTCTTCATCCTCGTAGCACGTGGTGTCCATTAGTGACAAAGTATTGAGTGTTGTGAGGCCGAAGGGCAGTACAAGAGTCGTTAAGGAACTTGGAGAAGCATTCCTCAACAGGCGACAATTTTTTCAAGGAACATGGAACATCAATAAGATATTCCTCGTTGTTACTTCATTGGAGACAGGATTAAACAAGTAACAACCGGCGATATCTGTTGGAGGTGACAGAAACACGAAGAAACTCGGAGAAAAAGTCAATAACGAGCGGCGGCTTTTACAAGGAACATGGGACAACGATAAAAAGTTTCCCGTTCTTGCTTTAGTTTAGAAGACGCTTTAGGGGTGAAGGGATGAGGTCATAGTACCATCGTTTATGTACATATGTTTAGGTCTGTTTGTATCCTTCGTTATATTTAGAGAGTTTCCATCGTTGTTCTTAAAGATGTTACAATTTCTTTAAGGCGAGCCTGTCATATTTTTTAAATTATTAACAACGAAACATTTATAACTCTTTATGAGTCAAATTTTATATTCTATCGAAGGAAATATCTTTGGGCGAAATAAGTTATCTCGGACATAACGCGTCTTTTGTTGTTTCTCTGGAAGCCAAATCGATTGTAATTACGTTTTTACTGTCTACGATACAAAGAAGGTGTTTTAAGATACTACTACTAGACCAATCGTATTATTATTTAACGTATTTTTTCTTTTAACATTTTAGTAATTATATGTCGTTTTACAAGTCTAAGCTGAAAAAATCTTTTTAAAGAAAAGATTCGTATTTTCAACTCTTCAAAGCTGATATTCATTGTCTATCGAGACATTAATTTATTTGGTCTCGAAAAATTCCGTTAGAAAGTTTGGACACAGATCGAGCTTTTCAAAATATGCCACTTCTCTCTTTCTCTCTCTTTCTCTCTCTCTCTCTCTCTCTCTCTCTCTCTCTCCTAATTATTCATTGTTATAAACTCAAAATGTTACTACAAAAATGTTCATTGCATAATCAATGTTTATTATACAACATTTACTATTATGCAAGTACAAATAGAAACATAATTATGTTATGTTATGTAATTTAATATTATTTTTATTAAGTGGACTATAACTTTCAAACTTTTCTTTAATAACTTTTGAAGACTTCTCAAAATACGCCGAATGATTATTTTCTGATCCAATGGTATCTAAATAATGAAGAAAAAGTTCCATCAATTAAAGGTTATTAGTTATTATTTCTTCGTTAACTTTCTAATCATAAAACTTAACTAAAATCAATAGGATGTACAACAATATAAATTTTTATTGAATGTTTTACAAATCAATATATAGGAATACACCATTTGTGATAGCTGACGATCGGTTTCCGATACAAGTATGTACCATAGCAATCGATATTCACGTAGGAAGCAAAGCAAACGTTTCATCCTGCGATAAATTAGAAATACCTCTGTTTAGTATCTCGTTTGATAGGCGTGATACGGCTTGCGGAATGTTGATATAGTAGCTATTAAAAAAAAAAAAGAAAAAAACCGGTGTCCTTCGAAGCAAAATTGCGTAGTAAAGGTTGCGACATGTCACGTTCAGCGCCTCGAACGTTTTCAAACTCGTCGGCCGTCTGGAACTAAGCTCGACCGGAACTGGGAATGCGATCTTCCTGCACACCCGGACCAGTGTGCAACTACTTCATGCCAAGAGTATTTGAAATACTCCGCGGTCCAGGATGAAGTATGCCATGGTATCAGAGGTTTGTGGGCTGTAACAAAGCAGGCCCTCCGGGCACCGAATGTACATACAGCCCTGGCATTTACCGCCAAACGACGACGACAGCCTGAATGCTGCAGGACTCCTGAAAACTTCCTCATAAACGGCTATTTGCGTTCGAGGAATTGGAACACGGGTATACCATGAAATTTTATTTCTCCTCCGACGAGCTAGTAATACACCGTGACAGATTATTTGTACAGCTATGTCAGGATTTTATTCATGAATTTTCACACACTTTTACGCGAATACGATATTCGACAAATATCAGTCAATCGTTCTTTTACATTATCTTTCGCGTCGCAAACATTAAAATTATTTACGATATTTCATTGCATACAAATTAAATTTATCATAAAAATTATAACATAATTGTAGCATTACATACATAACAACGTACATATATCTTCCTAAAAGTGCAAACATTCGGTGAGCCGTAAAATTTCGACTAGATTTAACGAAATGTTGTAGCGAATATCAGCAAAATTATGAAAACTTAGTAAAAGATAAGATTTAGGCTTCGTGTTTTATTGAAGGTGTCGTGAAAAAAATTCGATGATCGAGAGATACGATTCAGCATAATATACACGTTAAAATGAAAATCAGATAAACTCTACATATGATAATTATAAATCAGTTGACGATATTGCGTAACGCGGCACAGACTAGAGTCCAAGTATTGTTTACGCCATAGACACCAGCTGGAATTAACCTTGGCTAGAATGGAAATTCTCATACAACTTAAAGCGATTTTTATAATAATAATCCAACTATGTGAAATAGACGGCGTCAGTACTTTTAAATTTTCTGCACATTGCCGACATTCAGCGTTGTAATATAAATTTGACGACTGAGGAATAATCTAGTACATTTCAATGGCATAAAACATTATAAATTGCTGTGCCTTTTATCATTATGGCTACGAACATGTTTCATATTAGATCATATCAGATCTTGCGTTGAATATAAACTTGAGGGTATTATAATTTCTGTTACAATATTAAAAGCAAAAATTTAAATTTATCCATACCCTCTGTACACTTTTCTGTAATTTATATGTAGAAATTCATATGAAGGTAGATTACGTCGAATATCTTTTACAGGATTATATTCCATAAATTTTCATCTCTTTCCCGTAGGATTCGTTATATTCGTTTCGTAGAATCTCGATATATTCGTTCGTTAATTCAAAGTTAACTAAAGTATAAAGTCCGAGAACTGCGTAACACGTTTACAAAATTTTTGTAAGCCACCACACTTTGTCGTTGTACATATTTCAAATAAACGAAGCACAGCNTACAGTACAGCACAGCTACAGTACAGCACAGCTACAGTACAGCACAGCTACAGTACAGCACAGCTACAGTACAGCACAGCTACAGTACAGCACAGCTACAGTACAGCACAGCTACAGTACAGCACAGCTACAGTACAGCACAGCTACAGTACAGCACAGCTACAGTACAGCACAGCTACAGTACAGCACAGCTACAGTATAGCACAGCTACAGTACAGCACAGCACAGCACAGCACAGCACAGAAGCTAAATAATATTTTCTTTTCCGAAATCACTGAAATGCAAAGTGATTTTTTTGTCTTATGGGTGCAACATGCAGACAAGAATTAATCCTCTTATAACAATTAGATTAGCGCTGAATGTTAATTGAAAGAAACTTTATGATTAAAAATCATCATTAGGAAAATAGTGACAAATGAATATAAAATTTTATACGGATGCAGTAGTTTCATTTTTATTATACATTAAGACTATAACCTAATATGTTACGCTCATGATACAAAGAAAAACAGGTTTATGCAGGGTCCCATTGAGATCTTTAACTGACTAGTAGTATCAGTACAGAGAAATAAGAGAGGATTTTTATTTATTTTTTATTTAGTTCATTGCTGTCGATAATTGGTGGCCGACCGTTTTACGATCACCGGATGAAATTACTGCCCCAAAGCTAGCACACAGCTCATGAATTTGATACCGATTTGTGTTAAAATTACGCTCAAACCTATCGTAAATTAGTTGAAATCAAAGCGAAACTTATTTAATTGCTAATCAGCCCCTGCTCGGTATTGGCCTTGGATTAGTCTTAATCGTTGCCGTACCGCGACCACCCATCAATTATTTATAGCATTAAACCTACATAATCTTACTTATTACACCTCTCTTATTTCCGCGTGATAATATTTGCCAGTCAAGCCTGTCGTCGGTCAAGTCGGAGATTTCAATCGAAGAATTCAACATATTTTATTAGTGTTCATATACAATGTATTTTTCTTCACTCAATTAAGTGAATTTTGATTGTAAGAATTTGGTATGAAACTAAATAGGGTTTTGAGTATTGGAACAAGATACGACGCGATTAAAAAGTTGGAAAGTAGTGCAAGTGCAACAGAATTAGCAAAAGTACATGACATTGGCGAAACCACAGTCGCAGACATTAAAAAAATGAAGATGTGATACTGAAAATTATCTAAAGCTCGCAGATTCTTCAGTTGCTGCAACAGTAGAAAAACCTTAAATATGCTGATGTAATGAAACGGTGTAATCGCAATAAAGGCGATAATAATGATAATTTTATACAAATCGAAACAGCAAACGAAAGTAATAACCGAGAGGTGCTTTCTTATGCTGAAGGCATTAAAAAAGAAAAAAGGAAGGGTTTCCGTGTTTCCAAGTACAAAAAGGACGTAATTGTTATGCAGTTACTTATGTTGAAAAAGTTATGTGACTTGGCAGCCAAAAAGATATGGGATTTAAATGAGTTATAAACTTTTTTTAAAGTAAATCTTTCCATTAATTCGGATAAGGGAGACTCTATTGTAACTTTGATTTTTTCAACTGCAAGCAAGTAGCAAGACATTATTAATATTTAATAATTAATGTCTTGAGGGTTATAACATTAATTCTATTATCTTTATAATTTTATGAAGATATAACAGGTGTGTGTAACTTTATAGCATTGTATTTTATATTTTTGGATACATTTATACAATATTTTATATTTATGGGGTATATACATTTCTGTGACTGGTTGTATAATTTATCGAAACTCGAACAACAAATGAATAAAAACTAATGTCTAAAATAATTTATTACCTTTCTTCCACTGTATTCTCTCGAAATCATCGAGAATTACGTCTAAAACATTATTCAACATCGTTCAAAACGAAAGATATACGCATTTAGGTATTTGGTTTAGGCTGAAAGCATTGTATCAACGGAGAAAAAAGTTTTGTGGTCGTAATGAGTCAACAAGATAGAACGTAAACTTATCTTTGCCTTTCGTTGGGCGTACCGTTTAGTTCTCGTTGTGAACTCAGTGGATACACTTCCAAGCTTTTCATTCATCAAATTATATCCAAGTTGACAAGTGTCATACGTTTTACATAATAATAAGAAGAACAAGAACAAAATTAAGTGCGTCTGTTACAAAATATTTGTGGTAATTATGTTTTTAATCAATTTTTATAACTTTGTGTAAATTATAACAGAATTAGCTGTGTCACATATTAAATGCTAGTGAAACAGAAATCTTAGAGTCCGTGATCAAGTGACGATCAATTTTAATTACGATATCGGTAATTATAATTGTTCTGGTTTCAAATGGCATTTAATTAAAATAAGATGTAGAGTAAAATTTAATATTGTAAAAATAAAATAACAATGTGTGACAGAAAATCAAATTTTTGCAAACTTATCAGTTATTATTATTGATTTTGTAACGAACAAAGATAATAATTAAATATATACAACTAGTACATTATTTCTTTATTAATTCATAAACTATAAATTAATATAATGTAGTACACTTCTTGGTACATATTACTACTTCACAATCTTAAAATTTTCAAAAGTAGATACATTATCCTATACTAAATATATTATTTTATCCGTGTAAGATATATATCTTTGATTATGACTAGTCGATTAATTGATTGTTCAATTTTCAAAATACGTTACGTAACATGAGATTTATTTGAACTGACAATAAGTTTGAGATAATATTCCAAAGTCCAATGATTTGTAGCTCATATTATATTAATTTTAACGGTTTTGTACAATTATTTGAAAGGAAATATTATCAAAAAGCGATAATGTTCCCAAACAATTCATATATCAATGAGCTTTGACCTGCTTCGTAAGAATGATCAATAACGACGAACCTTCTATACGAATTTTTTATCACATGTCTTATCAGATATGTTACTAGGCATAACATAACAAATTAAACGTGATAATTAACAGAATAAATTAAAACTTCGCAATAATCAAAACTACGGTAATTATAGAGGAAACAGTACACCTTCCCGAATTTAATGAGCTTGAAATTTGTTTCCAAGGTCAATACTCTGAACAATTTTTCTCATAGATGTAACTGCTATCGTGTTTACTATAAAAAAATCTTATATTCAAAAGTTTACCATTTGCAAGAGAAACGATGGCCCCATATATCGTGAACATTCCGCATATACTGTTAAATGTTTGTTATATACTGGTTAGAAGCATCGAGAAAGTTCCAATCGCCATTGCTAGGCAGTTTCTGTCTGGAGTTTGATTATTAATACAACGTGTGTCCCATTTTATATTGATACCTCCGAGGCAAAATCACACGTGGCTAGGCCCGTTCTCGAGGCCGTATGCCGCCACAACCACACTTCTAGGGAGAACCATACAACCACTCCACACCTCCGTCAGGCAAAACGTCCATCACGTGACCGTGGCTACGTGCGGCGACCAGTTGTGTCACCTCGAGCCCAATCTCACTATCGCAAATCTCGAACAATTACAATCAGATTGAATGACAACAATTGCTTAATTACGGCTATGATAGAATAAGTTCGTGCCGACTTTTGTGTATACATTTCATGTGTCGATTTATAAACATGCGGCAATAAGGGAGAACAGGCTAGAGCAGATTTTCGTGGGTATAAGATCGTAATATAGTGAACACAGTGACTTCTAACAGTAAAAAATCATGAGTGAAATGAGTATCCATTTTCGACATCTCACGTTATATGAATTTCGGAAAGGAAGTTCTGTAACAATTGCCACGAAAAACATATGTGCTGTTTACGGAGAAAATGCGCTTTCATCTCGCACCTGTAGGAAGTGGTTCCGACGTTTTAGAGCTGGGAATTTCTGTTTAGAAGACGAGGAATGCTCCGGGCGTCGTCCTCGGACAGACGAAGATGAAATTCGGGATCTTGTTGAAAAATCAACAAGAAGAACAACGAGAGGGGGATTACATTTTTTCATGAAACTGAAAGATATGTAAACAATCTTAACATATATAAGCGCTCGAAAAACGGCACGAACTTATGGGATGACCTAATATTAGAGGATTTTCCCAAGATTCCAAAGGAAAGGCTCCGGTGTCCTTTCATCTCCGACATATATATGTCGGGGTAACGTTGGAATTTTGGGCGTTTGACGAATCTTTACTCGAATTGACCATCGTGATTATGTATTCTAACTGATCGTTATTGGTACCGATGTGATGAGTACAAGAGGTTACAGGTAATAACGGCAATCGGACAAACGAGATGTCGATGACCATGAATTTAGGTTCTATAACGAAGCCACGGCCACGGGAAGACTAATCCGGTGTCATACACGATCCGGTTGTGACTCAACGTACAAGTCGTACTTCTCTCCATAGCTCTAACTCGATAACTAACGCAATAACTAACTCAATAGCTAACTCAATAGCTAACTCAGTGACTGAACAATTCAATCAGCAACTGAATCAACAATCCGCTGTGTGACTAACTAACTCGTACTCCAAATGGAACTGCCCTTATATAGTCCTTTTCCCACTCCTCGAGTCAATCTTTGTTTTTAAGGAAAGCTGCACAATTATTTCATACTTTCGTTATTACACGTCCTTCCCGTGACCGCGGCTACGTTCGGTGACTCATTATGTCACCTCGAGCCCAAGCCCATCGTCATAAACCTTAAGTACCCCTATAACTATTTCTTAGTTTTATTGCTTAAGTGTATCTATCGTAAAAGTCTGAATTAGGGTATTGGCGGTTTTCTTAAACATTCCAAAAGAAAGGCCCCGATGGCCTTTCATCTCCGACATATATATATGTAAAAGTTCAAAGTACAGAATGCCTGTATAATAATCTTTTTTGGTGAATATCAAATATCAACGCGTATTTTGGCGTCGTCTGGACTGGTTCATCTTGCATCACCCACAATTTTTTTTCCGATTAACGTTGTTGTAAAATATCCACTTTTGTTCGCCAGTAATCAGTCGTTTCGGAAAAGAATCAATTTCATTACGTTTCAGAAGCGAATCGCAGATGTTGATACGTTGCGTCAAATGAATTTCCTTAAGCTGATGAGTTACCCATAAATCGAGTTTTTTCACATAACCAAGCTGTCTTAAGTTTTTTTCAATGCATGTATGAGATACATTGAGCTTTTCTGCAATCTCACGCGTTGTGCTATGACGATATGAATCGATAATGGCTAAAAATTACCAAAACGAAATTTGGCGAACCAATTTTGACACTGCCTTTCTTTCAAAGCTTCATTCCCATATACGGCACGTAACTTCTTGTGTGCTTGCGATGCGTTCCTGCCTTTTCGGAAATAATACAATAAAATATGTCTGAAATGCGCGTCTTGTTCTTCCATTTTTAAATTGGGATAAAAACGAAACTAAATAACTAATCGATACAATTTTTGTACTAAATTAAAGGTGAAAGTCCAAACAATAAGAAAACAAATTAGGTGCTTTGAACACGTTGATAAAACAAAAGAATGTTAGTAGAGGGATTGAAAAGTGTTTTAATGTGGAAAAGCAAATAAGTTTCCTTAAGCAATTGAAAAGAAACATATGAAATACATAAAATATAATAGAACGATGAAAAATAAACTAAATATGTAGAATGAAATGAATTATTAACTATCTATCTTAACTATAATGATATTGTCACGAAATGTCGTTACTTGTTCGACATTGTATTTTGCTGGTTGTGAGTATAATCTAAGTAAGTTACGAAACAAAGTACCGTCAGTAAAATAAAAAAGATGCACTTGGATACGATATAGCGACTCAAGTCTATTGATAATGCACGATATGATAATTGCTTTACGCTTGAAAATAATGTACCGATTGGCAATATTACGAAATATTTCATGATAATGAATTTGTTTGCATTCAAAATATAAAGTCATCCGAATGAAATTTTCAGCTGTTCACTGTTTAATTTACGATGCTTGCATAGGTATTTTAATAAAAATGTTTATCAACATATTGCAGCAAAAATGGAATACGTAGATATCTATAAGATATTTGTGACCAATATCATTGCTCCATGCAGCATACCGTATATGCGGGAGATGAGTTTCGTAAAATATGGTTCTGCCGATTTTTCTCAAAACAGTGACGAAGTGAATATTTTGTGCAAACAATTCCATGGACAAACGAACGTACTTTTATCAATACTTTTGCTAGTAATGGGATTTTTAATCGACACAACGAGCACGTCTACCCTAAAGTAGACGTGCTACAGAAAATCCACGTCCTACAAGAAATACGAACAATCAAGTAAGATGCATCAGCGTGTGGTGCGGAATTCTTAATACGTGCCTTATGGATCCGTATTTCTTTCCCCACAATACTTTAAATGCTAAACGATATCCGTATTTCCTGGAATTCACATTACCCGATTTGCTACGTGATGTTCCATCAGAGACGCGAAACCATCTGAAATACGAGTACTATCAGCAGGATGGAGAACCGGCTTGCAACGCACGCGCCATACGGAGATACACATATTTAACATCAACTTACGAAGAAAAATGGATTAGGGTTTTAAAACCTGACTTAAATCCCTTTCACATTTTCTTGCGGGCTTTTTTCAAAAAATGGACTGTGAATAAAAACCTGTATTCTAGCAGATGACACGAAAGAACGAATTGAAAGGAGCTGTTTGAGTATGAGTGCCGAATAAATGAACAGTGTAATGAGAAATTTAAGAAAACGAATGAAAAATGCTTATACCGTAGCGGTCAAATGTTTGAGTATTTGTTGTAAACGTTGAAAAATAGTTACAGTTGTCGAAAAGTATCGATAAGTATGATACTTCCTTGTTAAGAACGATACGAGAAACCAATTAATGCCGATCCACTTTTGTAAAAAATCGCAATGCACGAACGATGAAGCTTGACGAACAACGCAACATTTTTCCCTATAATCTTGTATAATATTCCGGGTTACATTTTGCAATATTTAGCGGTCATTGCAGTTAGAACTAATGCGCAGACTTTATCCTTCAGCTGGAAAATTAGTAGGATTGTCTCTTCCTATCCAATTATTTGGAAATAATCCATTCAATGTATTTTCCCCCATTAACGCACAATGTACAGGACATGCATCTTGCTGGATCCACATTTTTCAAGGAATATTTAACGGGCAAATCCTCCCCCAAATAATGTATATAAAATTTCTCTTAGAAAATGTGTAAACTTTGATCCGGCCAGTGTTACATTCGTATAATATGGCCCAATATTACAATTTCCGAGTATACCAAACTGTACGTTAACACTTTGCTTTGCCGATGTTGACGATCAATTTATCTAAATCAACATTCACAAAGTTTTAAATGACGATAAAAAGCATTGTCACTGAACTCTAAAACTTTTGATCAACGGTGTGAATGAATTTTGTACCTTTGGAGTATGCGCGACTATACGATGCTTGCCCGACTAATTCCATATTGCCTTTCAATTTCGCGATAGCATACTGACGGATCAATGTAGTTGCGATCAAAACTGTAATTTCGTTTCCATTGTTCGTCACTGTTTTACTTCGAATCGGATTTTTACGTGAAAAGTTTCCAATTTGTCGAAATTGTTTAACGACATTATTGAAAGTATTACCAGACAGTTCATTTTTATGAGGAAATCTCACCGTATACCATCGTTTGACGCGTGCTGCAATTACTCTAACTTCAGAATAAACCGATAACATATCTACTTTTTATTCTTTTATGTACTTAATATCGGAGCGATACTGTACACTAACTAAATATGTATAATATAATAAACATGACGCGGATAAATATCTGCAGCAGCTAAATATTGACATTAGGTCGATGGTTGAATACTTCTCAACTGTTTGCATTTCATGGAACCGTAGAACACAATCGTTTTAAGCGCCAATTCTGCTAAACGGAGCTAACATTTGTGTAAGAAAATTTCGATTTCTTAATATTTAATTGTGTAAATTGCAGTATTTCAATCGAAGAACGTATGCTTTCTATGACTCTTTACACATTCACCTACGAGAAAGATAATACTACCACAATGTACTCTTCTCTAAATCATTCAACCGTTACTTGAAACATGTTTCGCTACGAGGAACGATGACTATGATTATAAATTAAGATTTCAATATCAAATGAGTATCTGGGATTAATATCAGATCAATATCTTACTCTGCAGAAAAGAAATATCCAATAAGAGTTAGCACTTGATGACCAGCTCCGTTGTTCCTGGAGCTATAAAGAAACTTTGTTAGCAAAAGTTGTTTAGTATAAAGAGGTTCATAATGTGACAGTAATAACATTTATTATATATTTTTTAATACACTAGGTCCTAATTCTCTATGATATATGATTGCACTTAAATAAATGCACGTGCATTTAAAAAGAATTATTACCGCCATATCAAAAACCTTTCTATACCGAACATTTTGCTAATAAAGATATCTCATAGCTGCAAAATAACGAAGCTATTAAAGTGACTGTCATTTTATCCATATCTGCAACAAGTCCAACATTATAAGAAGAAAATATTGTTTTTCAGGTTTTTAAGGTTTTTAAGGTTAAAATGTACATTCTGACAGATATAACACGACATCAATTATCCATTCGCATAATTCAGCAATTATTCCTTCTATTACATACGAACATATAATAACTGGTTTAATGTACAACATATAACGGTCCCAGGAGACAATACGTGTATCGTCGGTGTGAAACAGTGAAAGATACGCGTATGAGATACATCTGAGAATGAAATATAATCTCACTTGTTCTTGTATCGATCATTTGTGTTGAGAATTTTGGATCTTTGAAGCCGAAATAAAGTTATAGGAACACAGAATTTACACTTTTAATTAATATTAAAATAATTGTACATTTATTTAACGGACGATCTCTGTTACATTTATCGATACACATTTGCACGCGTCTCAGCACATTCTTCTATACCCGACTGACCCAGATGCCCCTCGAAAGACTGAACTGTTTTCATACATTTGTTTTCGAGACGCCGCGGACACACATACTTCCACACACTGATCTCACACACAAGTATTCTTACTGCGCATTTAAACTAACCCAGCACAGAAAATTACACATATCTCAACAATTTGTTTCGATCATTTTTCAGTTGAGAGTAACTTCTCCTCTCAAGCATCCGTTTTGGATGAAAATCTATTCTTTGAGGAATGGACAAGTTTAAAGTTTTGTCTATTTGAACGTTATACGAAAGAGCTAAAAGGAAAAAACGAGTGAAAAGAGAACATTATTATGAGCGGATACAGACCTACAATCACGCGTGAAGATTTAACGTTTCAACAGGATAACGCAACAGGTTTATGCAACAAAACATGTGAGAGACTAGATTGGGAAAGGAATAAGTACAGTACTTTAGAATTGCTAAAGAGATCAATGAATGTCATTATAATTGAAAATAATTGAGTAGAATTAGTAAAAGATGTTTATGGAAAAGATAAAGACAATTTGAAAGTATCACAGGGTTATAAAGTCGTATATGCCTAAGAAAAGTAGGTAAAATTTCGTTGAAGATATATTAAGACGCAAAATATATCTTTCTCAAATCATACGTTGACAATTATGCAGAGCAAAGAAGGAAGCCTAAAATATTAACTCATTTCTTTACATACATATATCATAATTTCTTGCTGGCATTCAATAGTTTGCTATTTCTGTTGTTCAACTTTTTATAATAACAGATTCAACTACGCACCGAAACTTATCACTTATCAAAATTAGATGAACATTGTAAAAATTGCAAAATCATGGAATTTATGGAACAAACGATGCCGAAGAATGGATACGATACAATGAAACTGCATTTATATGAACTCTGCTTGAACAAACGAAATTTTAGTAGTGCCTGATTAACTGAACTTTAGCCGAGTTCCTATTATCTGAACTGCCGCTCAGCGTCGATCCGTTTGTACAAATGTCTGGCAGTAAGATGTGAACAGTACTGGCACGCGTTATGTGACGCATTCTCGTCTTCGCAGTCTTCGATACAAATTTGCAACGTTACGTATTTGAGGGCAAATGTCTCCTGGATTCCCCTTGCACGAACATGGATTCCTACTAACCGAACGCAAAATCATAGGCGGATTCGTATTAAATGAACGACCCGGTCATAACCCCGACAGGTTTATATAAACCGAGTTTTACCGTACCATGTATTTGCCGTGTGAATGACACGATTTATTCCAATGTTTCGTCTGCCGATTTCATAGGAAAAGTATAGCTAGCGACCGAGGATCTCGGGATACAGGAAATCAGTATCGCTTCCATTGATATGCGTTACTACACATGTATATTCAGTATCTATTATAAGCGTATTGCGATATACACGTATCGTCGCGTGAAATCCGCCTTTATGGTGTAAGATGCTTACATATATACAGGGCGATCCTTAGAAAGTGATCGATCAGGTTTCCTCCAAAATGGGAAAAAAAATGTTCTGTTCCAAAACCAAAAGTCTAACTGATCTCAAAGCCAACCTAATTTTAAGGTGCGATTCTTAATTTTCTGCAAAAGGATATTAAGGACTTGTATCTGAAGCTGCTTAATTTCAAAGATATTTCAATATGAATTTCATTAAAATTCAGTGGATACGAGACACAGGAAACGTAATCATAACAGCACTGCGTTGTCTTTCCTTGTCTTTCATCCAATGAGTTTTACAAGATTAAAGTTAAAATATCTTTTAAGCTAATCATTTTTCGACACAAGTACTTTAATATTTTCTTTTGTAGAGAATTAAAAAGTGCATCGAATGGTGTCAATGCATCTTGATTAGAATTTTTGAATGAGCTACAGTTTGGAAGATATTTGCGCGGATCGATCAAAATGAGACATCCTATATAAATATGTATAAATTTACGATTATGATATATAGAAATGGCAGACTTTGCTTTAAACAACGATTTGCCTTTAAATAAACGCATAATTGGGTCCACATTTTTTGGCTAATAAGCAAAAGTATTCTTTTAATTAATATCTGAAATAACATATTTAAAGTAACCGGGAGAGAAACATTGAAGATTTCTATCGCGTGCAACTTTACTGGTCTCCATTTCGAGTTTATTGAAACAGCAAATCGTGCAAATTTGCTTGACTGAAACATAGAAGCGGTATAGAGAAAGAGATGGAATTCATTCAAGCTAAAAGTGGAAACCGACAGCCACGAGGAAAAGGACCAATTCCGTGGAATATCGCGATGATTATTATAAAAGCGACCATTACCGTGCCAGGTTGTTAAAATTTTACTCAACCGTATCTGCATTTGCAATACGTTTCTGTTACCGATCTTCTGACTGAATGAACACAGACGTTTCTTTCCATTATTTTACTTAACGTTATAGTTAAAACGTACTACAACTTAATAATATTTCATGCCATGAAAAATATCGTTCATTTTCCAAGTGATTTCCAAAGGATTCAATTCCAAGGATATAATTCTAGATAAATGTTGATTACCTCTTTCGCTTTTATGTTATAAACATTTCACATTTCATTTACAGAATTCATACATAGAGATCCCATTTTCTCAATTACCGACAAAGGTTGACGACGATAGACTCTTATTCAAATAACACGTTAAAACATTACAAAGAAGATACAGAACAGGACCAAGTAGCTTAAAAAGAAAACATGCGGTGAACATCCTCGTTACAACGACAAACCAATAAAAACCGGATAGCTAGCTGCAATGGAAAGCTAAATGAGCGAATAATGAAATGAAAGTGTGTGCATAGTGCAACAAGCTATAAATAGTTTTTACTGTGGATAAGTATGGTAAAATGCAACTAAGAATGGAGGCAAATAAAAAAGAAAAGGAAACACAAGCAGAGATAAATCACGTTTTATATTCACATTTAATATTCGTATTAATAGCAGTATATTACATAATTAGAGCATATAACTTGCTGTATCGTCAGATCGCATTTACGTCAATTACATTCGTAGAGTTTATCATCCGTTCGCGGACTGTACGGAAAAAGTGGCTGA
This sequence comes from Bombus cullumanus, assembly GCA_014737535.1. Taxonomy (NCBI): domain Eukaryota; kingdom Metazoa; phylum Arthropoda; class Insecta; order Hymenoptera; family Apidae; genus Bombus; species Bombus cullumanus. The sequence continues at coordinate 57,246 of JACXIX010000063.1, read as the reverse complement.
GATAATTTTCCTAAGAACTTTTGGAAAGGAGAGAGTGGAAAGTGTGAAAAAGGCTGGTTGTAGAAGGTGGCTCTACGTTACTACGTTTCCTCGGCTGGTAGTGTTATTTATTGTTCGACCCGATGAATGTCATTTAAAATTTCGATATAAATTAATTTAAGGGGGTAAAGGGGTTTGCAGGGTAGCGCAGTGGGACGGGGCGTAATGGCTCGGAAAATGAAGTTCTTGTAGCCCGGCTGAGAGAGAATCTCACCCCCTCTATTTCACTCTTCCGCTTTTATCCTTAGCCGCTTCCGTCTCTGCGGCGAAGCAACCCTCCAGCTACTGTTCCTCTCCTCTTCGGGATTCCCTTCTTCGGCTGCTCCGCTCCTCTATCGTCGCTCGTCCGAGATCCTATCCCTCCCCGAGCATTCGACTCGCCGCGTTCTTTCCTCGTTTCTCTTCGTCTGCCCTCCTCCCAGAGACTCGACATTGCCTGTTGAAATTTCCTTTCGCCTTCCCCTCGCCAGCCTTCCATCTACGTTCAGCCAGCCACTCCGCTTTGCTATTATCTTAAGTAAACAGGCTACCTGTGCGCTCGGGAATTCCAGATAAAGTCACATGTTATCAAAATCCTGACGGTGCTTCGAGCGGGCCGCTGCGTTTGCATCGTACCGCCGCCACTTCCGCCCCGCGTTCTGCCGCGTTCTGCCGCGTTCTGCCGCGTTCTGCCGCCCTTTACGAGCTAGACACGATCTCGTTAATTCCGTTAAGTCGCGGCCTTACGTTAATACGAACCGGAAGATGGAACAATTGAGCCCGATTGCCAGAGACGTTTCAATGTCGCCGGTAATTTTTCATCCCGGAAACATACTGTCCCAGAAGTACGCGTATAACATCGGCCGTAATGGCAGCTCTGTTCGCTTACAGCAGGGCTTCTCAAACTATGGATCGCCTGACAGAATTGCAAATTTCCCCAAATCGCACACCAGTGAAATGAAAAATGTCAGTCGTCTGTTGTCAAAGGACCAAGAACAATTCACCGAGTTATTAATCAACTTACTTGTAAAACACGATTCGAATTAGGGTAGAATTTCCAGCTATTTCTAAAATGGCATATCTATCGCAAAACGACCTCTTCGTCACTGGCGATTTTAAGATCAAAATACCGATTGTCCGATTGAGGAACGTTGAAGATGTGCTGTTGAAGCTGAGGACAAGATTTAGTTTTTTAAACAGGGACTGTTATCTTATCAATATGCCGTGGTTTTCTCCTAATAAGTAAAGTTTAGATTCAGGCAGTATAATTAGACATTCGATTCGAAGAAATTTCTTTTCACATACCTAGGATCTTTTTACTCGATTATTGTGTTATTTCAACGTTTTATTTTTTTATGACAAACTGTTTCAGATTATTGATTATACTAGCATATAATTTGGTACATATCGGTACATGTTTTAAGCGCATATAAAATATAAATTGTATCAAAACGCTGGAAGTTAAAATTATGATAAATTGCTAATGCGTCATTTAGCAAATGTCCTTTATATATTTATTTACCAACGCAACCAACGATTGAACTTGATTTACAAATATCTATATTTACAAAGCGATCTTGTTCGCGCATCTCGAATCGTTCACTCTCCCTTCCTTGCACATTTCGACTTACTCCGACTAATAATTATCCTACTTATTGCATCATTTTATGCTCACGAAGACTCTCTTTCGTCTGCTTATATCCTGCCTTCTCCTTTTCTTTCCTCTTGCAGCTTCTCCAGTTATCCCGCAATCCCACTATCCTGTCTTCCGCTCACTACATCTTCCAACCTGACACCTCTTTCGGTTTCCCTGCAGCCCCTTGTTAAGTGTTCTAGGATAAATCACTTCTTTCTTTCTCCTCTTTCCAGGACGTACTTATATCACTTAATTATTAATTATTATTTTTTAGTACATTGAAATGTAACTGTACGTTATTGATCTGACGCATATCGCATCGCACGCGTCGTCTTTACGGAGAAGCAAATTAAGTAGTGTATCGTCGCATACGCAAAAGCAGCACAACAGATAAGCCATTATTCCCGGCGAAATTGCACAGTTTTCCTGGATAGGCAAATTACAGAGTTTGCCAGTAACATGCTATGTAAGTCGCTTTCCTTACCCGTTTAACCCTCGTGAAGTCGTCAAGAACAAGCTAAATACCACTATTCTGAGAATCAAATTTCACATCCGTGAATGTCAGATGCTATTACTATCGTATCGTAATTCCCTTGTCTTCTGTCGCACCCTTCGCGACTTCCATGAAAACGTTGTTTGGGGGAAAGATGTCACCCTTCGTTAATTTTATTAGGCCATAAACGAAAGACACGAAATCACTTGGAACAAATACTCGAGATAAACAATATTCAAGTCCATGTACTTTCACTTTTCTACTTGTATTTACCAACGTATCCGTCTATCTATTTCTAATCATTTTCTCAGTTGTTTAGATACAAAAATATACACTTTTTATGATCTGTTTACGTTATTACTTATTACGTTACATTCTATATAATTTATTTCTAACGACTCTTAGTCCTGTATAATTCTCTTTCATGGATCGCTTAACCTCAAGATACAGGAAGCGTGCAAAATCTTGGAAATGTGTCAGCAAGAGAATTAGTGGCACCTTCCATGTTATTTTATTATTATTAAACTGTTTTCAAAACTAAAGCATAGTAGACACGGTATTTAACGATATTATACGACTGTAATATTATCAAATTTTTTTATCATTTTAGCTTATGATAGAAGAATAATACCGACTGAAAAGATCGTTAATAGCGACTGTGTAAGATAGAATAAGCAAATAATAACTTGGAAACGACATACATTTTTTTTCATTAAAAATAACTTAAAAATTAACTTTCGCGTTAATTCCAAGTTTGGACTAGCTTTAATCGAGAAGATCCCAACAACAGTTAAATCTTTATTAAGAAAAGATTGCAACAATTTCTCTTCTTGTAAATTCATGTAACTTATAAATCTTTATAAATTATCTTCCCGTTAATTCGATAATGTCGATTCCGCGAACGTGGCGATTTCAACGTTAACAGGCTATTGGAGTGGAAAGCAATACAGTCGTATATAATTTATTACAAGCAGAAGAAATTACATTGTTGAAAATATAGTGCTCGGAAAAGATTGTATCACGTTGCAAAGACAAGTATCTTTTAATTACTCGAATAAACGGAAAGTTCATGTTCTACGAACATTAACCAAGAAATCCCTTGTTTCCATTGTAAATTTTAAAACTTATTTGTAAAATTTTGCTTATATTTACGCGAGTATTTATTTATCTATACGTTTACGGATTTACAATTTACAGGCACACAATACACAGATTGAAGCAATAAATAGAAAACTTTCTCCGTTGAGAAATAGAATACAATGGTGAATTTTACCAATGTACGTATACGGCGGTCTCCAAGAAATCCATATTATAGTATTCGAATACGTTGTATCGTACTGAAATATATGATAGCAATTTGAAACATTTGTGGTACAAGCGAATAATGCTCGTTCGCCTGTAACTTTGGAACAAATGATTCTTTGATCAATATTTATTCAGCATTTCTTATCACACGAGGAAGAATTTTGATTTTATGAAGAATTTTATATAGAAATATACTCAGGATTTTTCTACGCAAAAGAAGATAAAATGTGTCCAAGTAGCCAAGTTATATTTAGTAAATTTCACGCAATTCACTGCAATCGTTAGCGCAAAGAAAATTAAAAATTTCGAGCAAACGGAACTGTGAGTCCTCCTTTCTGTCTGTGCAAATTTCATTCAGGCTGAAGCTCTGCGAGATTTTCTTGTATTTAAATTTATATTTAACCGCCTGTAAACATTTTCTGAAATGAAAGTTTGCTATGTGAAGAAGTGTGCGACTCTCTGATTGAACTGAAATTTATACATAGGGCATAGTTAGTGTACCGAGAAGTTAGTTAAAACCGGCTTATGTAACAAGAACGGAAGCTTTTTGCATGCGATCTCTTCCAACCTTTAAACTCACCCCAACATGTTATAAAAGCTCTTTGTTGCGTAAATTAATGCACACGAACCGCGCACTCGCACCAGATTTTAAAAACCTGGCATCGAACAAAAGTCTCGAGATGAATTTTTAAAAGTGAAATTGAATTTTTCCGCTGTAATGCGCGCATGGAAAAATTATTTCTTTGTGCTCGTATCTCGGCACACGAAAAGTTGATGCTTAATATTATTCGATCTGAGCCTTTTACTCGTGGCGTTCGTCGAAATTACTCCACCGAAGAAATGACAAATATTCCTGCTACTATACTCGATATTTTTCATTTTATCGCACTCTGTTGTCTCCACTCACATTGCTGTCATTATCCATTGACATTGCTACAAAGATGCAATTTATTAACTCGGTACACTATGTTCTTTAACGTTTACCACGGAAAGAAGTCTAGCAGCTTTAGATCTGATGAGCGTGGTGGCCATAGAAATTTTCCACCACGATCAATCCATCGTTCGGGGAATTGCCTGTCTTGCATTTTCCTTGCTACGTATACGTAATCTGCAGGACAGCATATAAATCTTTGACGATATTGAATCTTCAACTTGATATTACATATTACGTGAAGCAAACTTTTGACGAACAAGGCGAGACTATTCGTTAATTGTTAGGTTTAAAGCTTTTTACATAAAGGTAAGCAGTTTTTAAACGACGTCCTTAGTTAGACGGGAAGCCGCACCGCTTCAGCAAGTCATAAGTATTCTCAGGGTGTCTAGGCACGCCGCATGAAACCAAGAATCGTCGGTATGTGACTCGTGTGTCCCAGTATGGCCGCCACAATCAGAGTGGCACGCGCTCTCATACCCCGGTCCATCTACTCCTAGCAGCGAACCTACCTCCGGTAACTAACCCTGAACACCGACTCCTAGTCAGGCAGTTCAGTGATTTCCGAGAACACATTCTCACCTATTCCTTCGGTCACTGTTAATGTGCATGAATATTCGAAACATTGCTAGTAAGATTATCGTGACACACGCTTTAATTACTCAATAACATGTACCTGCAGCCCCAATCACATCGCGTTGCATGAGGAATCTCGCGTCTATCTCCTCGCTTGGTATTTAAAAATTCCACTTACATACAAAATTTACCTAACCAAAATTTACCTTTAACGCAATATTCATTTTAATATACACGTTATTCTTGCTGTTGGTTCTGTAAATTAGTATTTGTGCTCACCAATAACAGACAGACAAACACATTCTGTTACCTCAATTTCTACCTGATTACTAGACGTACTGTTTCTGTTTAAAACAAGTAGAATATAAAAATTCTTAACGACAGTTTGAATTTTGTTTTCTGTTTACGAGTATGTTATAAATATTTTTAAAAACCTCGTGTTTATAAGTATGTTATAAATATTCGACAAATTTGATTTATGCAAGCAAATTTGAGCAAAATAAAGTGTTCACCAACTTACAATATATCCTTTGTTGGAATACAACGATATTATTCATACAGACACCTACACAGGCACTTGAACAGGACACTTACGCAGCTGATACTCAGTACTGTATAGAGAGTGGGGTTAAAAATCTTTAAGGAACTATGGGTCACTACCTACAGTCAGTCTGAGAATAACTAGCCAACTGTCGACAATCCATATCACTTATATACATTCAGTTCTGTAATATTGTTTAATAAACATCACCTAACATTATTTCAACATAACCATTGTGTCTTCCACAGATTTATTTCTTAACTTTTAAGATTAAATTCTAACATCCTTATTAATAATCCAGTTTAATAATCGAATTATATACGGTCGATCACATTTATATTCGGACACTCTTTAAAGCAGAATAACTTTCTAAAAATTGAATGAAACTCTGTTTTGATCAAAATACAGTCTGTCAATTTACATTTAAATTAATTATATGTAAGAAATACAGGCAGAAATACATGCTGCGAAACGTGATTCACAATTTTTGTACTATTTGGGGCCATGTAATAAAAAATAATGAAGTGTTTCGAGTGTACTGCGAATGATGATAAAAAGATTCTGAATACTCTTTATTTTCATAGCGAAACTAAGCACTGCTTGAGTAACATAAATAGTCCACGTGTTTTTATATATAAAATTGCGGGAGATTTTACGACAAATTCAAAAAGTGCATTATTTTAACACTTTTTGCACACCGACTTTCGCAATACAACATTCTGCCTTTCTTTGTAAAAGTTTGAATCACCTACTTGTTAGACTGCCTAAATATATGATTCTACATGCCGTAGTAATTCTCTATTTCTGTATCAAAGAGTGAAATATTATTATTTCTACTACTGTTTTCAAAACATTTTTCGTTAGATGGCCGCAAATGGCAGAAAAATGGAGAGAAAAAAAAAGATTGCGTTACGCTCTCCGTAATGAAAAGGAATTGAGTTTCCCTTAACAGACACCATTTTTATCGGACACCGTATGGATCGTTTGATACTAACATATTAGTGGCACTTAGTCCAACATTCTTAGCTTAAACTAGTCATAATTGGATAAAGAAAGTTTTGGAGTTAAATTAATCAGCTTTTAAGTTTTGATTTGATTACTATGTCTATAAAACTTGACTCCCTTTGCTCGTAATTTACAGGAAAAGTTAGTGACTGTTAAACAGATGTTTTGCATAGCAAAAGACATTAGATTTTCTGCAATGGCCAATGCTGAAACTCCATGAAAGAATAGACTGTGTGCAATAGATGCCTGATAGGGAAGAAAAAAATATATAATTTATTTAACAATAATAATAATAATAATTTTAATAATAAATAAGAATGAAATATTATAGTTAAAACCTTTTACGTTTTATCATTTTCTTGCTCAGTAAATTGTTTGTCTCTGGAATTTTGTTAAATACTTGCTACCTAATTTACGATAAATTTATATTAAAAGAGAATTACAGTAATTCGTTGATAGAAATACTTTTTGCTTTTGTTAGAAATGTCTGAAAGGTAACTATAAGAGAATGTAATTTTAAATTTGTGAGAAAAGATAATGTAATTTTAAATTTCAAGCTAATGACAATAAAACGCGTAATAGTAATATTAATAAAACGGCAAGAATCTTACGTCAAGAACTCGCAATTGAATATCATTTAACACAAACATGCACTACGTACTATAGATACAAACCCGAAAACTTATTTGAAAGCGAAAGCTACAAATTATGCTGTGATAAAGCAATACAGTTACGTGTTACGTGTTACGTGTTACGTGTTACATGTAATACAATGTTAAAACAATTGCGTGTAACAGACCAGACACCATATTTGTAAATAAAAGGAAGAAGAAAACCCACCTAATCGACGTTGTAATACCAAACGACACAAACGTTACACAAGAAGAACAAGGAAAAATCACGAAATGCGTTCTATCCAACAAAAAAGAATGATAATAGTACTCATAGTCATATACTTAACTACCTTAAAGCCATAGGTATAAATACACATATTTATTCAAGCATCAAAAAGTTGTGATACTCAAAATAGCAGCAATAGATAGAGGACAACGCAGACTTTAAAACCACGCAAGTGTGATAATCACCGTAGAATGTATAATTTATTTATTTCTGGAAAGTGAATATATCTATGCCATTTAAAGGAATAAACTAAAATTCTGAATAAATGAAAATATAAAAATTGTTTATTTTTTTAGTCTTTCTCTATTTGAAAAAAAAAAAAAAAAAAAAGAAACGGGCAATATTTCTTATCTTTACTTCTCGTATCTTAAACTAATTAAAACTAATTCCCGTGACATCTGGATAGGACTATAAATGTGCAAAATCAGAAAATAATTTTACATGCGCCTTACGTATAATCATTCATATTTATCGTTGAAATCGACAATAAGGAAATTTTTGCTAAAAAAATTTACATGCCGTTCTGACCGCACTATTTGGGAATCGCGTTTCCTATATATCGTGCACAGATCTTCAATCCAATCTCGCATCCACTCCGACTAAACCTAAACAGCGATTTCTCAGCATTCCGACTTCCAAGAACGGATTCCTACTTCGCGTTTCATCATTTTACTGATGGAATATTTGAAGGATTTTCAATAGGATATCAGAGAGAAATGCAGCATCCTGTATGTTGTCAATACTAATATGTTTAACAGGCGCGAAATAACGCGCGAATGATTTAATTTTATCATTATCATACACCTAAACAAAAACATTCCGCAACCAATGGAACTTTCATATTATTATTCTCCGAGAGAAAGGATCAACTGCCATGGTTTTTCTTGCAAATATAAATCAAATATTAACAAATAAATTAATTTATAAAGTAAACATATAAAAGGATTAAACAGTTTGACCTTTTGACCCAGATTTTCAAGGTCTAGGTCAACCTTCACCAAACTGAGAGTGCGGAAAATCAGGCTATGGTAGTCGGGTCATATAAATTCTAGATACTCTGTACATATTTGAAACAGAAAAAGGCATCCGTTGCTAGGAAATATTATGTTCGGATAATAGAACATTGGACTATCTGAGTATTCGGCTAATGGGTGTTCGGATAAGGAGCACTCTGCTGTGCTACACTTAGTAAATTAATAACTTAGTACTTAGTAAATTAATTTACACTTTACCAATTAATACCGAACAACGAATGTTATACTTATTCCTTTGACACAGGTAACAACAATTTACGGTATTGAACATAGTATAAAAGTTCTCCTCACTTCAAATAAGCTATGGAATTTCTTTTAAATGCAAGCACCTACGGATCACATTAATGATAATGGAAAGTGAGAATACAGATAAGCAATATTTTTATGGTTATTTGATCGTATCCATCATCAATTGCTATTATCTTGATAATTAACTAATTATGCAGATGTTTCGTCACTTTCTATCAATATTCACAAGTTCCTCCTCCATTCTTGTTTTAAACCGAAACTCTGCAATTTGAATTGTAGATCCTGCACCGATCATGTAAATTGGAATTCGCTGAATCTGAAGATGTCGATTTAAAGATTAACTGCTGTTGCAGAGATTTTTTCTCTGACATAGTTAATCCGCATTAACATTAGTTAGCTATAAGCGAGTATAATTAATATTTTGTATAGATTGTCTATGCTTTATTCGGGAGAGGAATAATCGATAGCCCATTCATATTGTACGGTATTATAAATATTCGCAAAGTTATAAGTTCCTTGTCGTTAAATTAAATGTATATTAAAACATTCTTAAATGTTAATAGGGGTAAAACCTTATGTATTCAGTCTGGCAGCATTTCACTAATTAGTATGAAGCTAAATAAGAGGTATCGGAATTGAAGAAAATTAAAAGGTCATCGTGAGATAATCTGGCCGTTTCAAATTCTTATATTACTTTAGAATTTTCTCTACTCCTTACTAGTCATTGTCGGACAGAATAGTTTATAAACTCTTCGATGCATATTGTATAATAAGGATTCAACATTGCGTACATACGTAAGGTTCCAGCCGAATAAAGATAAAAGATAAAAAAATACAGAATAATGTTTTGTCATTCCTCCCTTAGTCTTCGAGAAAATCGAGTTTGCAATTTATCAAATACGCTTGAACACGGATAATTCTGGCATGGACAGGACTAAATAAGCGACAGAAGGTCGATCTACTTGTACAAATAAATCGAAAATGTAGACTAAAATTTGTTCACAAGACGCAAGATTTTATTCCTTTCACGCATTTTCTATATATTTTCAAATATAGTTTAATCTCGTATCTGTTATTTAGTCCTATCCAGTCTGGAATTAATGTTCAGGTATACTTGATAAATCTTTAAACTCGATATTCTCAAAAACTAAGTCGAGAATGAACAAATTCTACTTTACATTTTGCCCTATATTATATTTTTTATATTATATTTCATATATCGACTCTATATTTTTCCACAATGTATCACATTGTAGCTGCTCTTACACGTTATTCAGCCGGATCCTATATACAAGCATAGCTTTAGAATAGGGGATAGATGCAACTTCTAAATTTTTTGTTATTTAAATAGCTGATTTTCATTTCAATTATTATCGAGTTTACGATTAGTTTTAAACAATTCGGCGGATCATCTTATTCGTCGGATTCGGGTGGACGGATTATCTCCATCGAACAGTTAAATTTCTATCGCCTAAAATAACGCGTAACCGTATTGTTATGCGAATGGACGATACACCGGCGGAGCCAAAACACAGTGTTAAGTACATCCGCTTCTTGAACTGACGATTCTTCGAATTGACGGCCAGCACTGACAGATCGATAAGAGTTCGAGGAGTTGATTCAACCGGTTCCTTTTGCGACGTGGTAAAAAATGCTATATCGCGGTGCCTCGGGGCTGTTCTCGCCGTGCTGCTGACTGGTAAACGCCTTTATGATCTTGTGAAAAATAACTCGAGCGCTTACTTCTCGCCGGTATCTTAGACCTCTTTGTTTGCTCTTGCCGCGGCATAACAGTATGAAAGTATGGAATATGTAGAAATGCAAGTCCTATGTTGCTTAAGCAAAAGGAAAGAAAGAAAGGGAAATATGGAATATGGAATATCGAATGGCGTATCTGTGGTATCTACGGACGACGATCGATACTATTTACCCTGCATTTGACTGCGAGGTGTAAATGTATTATAAATAAAGTCAGTTTCATATATATGTAGAAAATTTACAGCGAGATTGGAGATTTTTGATTTTTGATCCTCGCGATGTGTAGAATATGCGATAAAAAGAGTTTGAGCTTGAATCTCGAGACTATTTAAATGAAGATCACAAAATTGTGCTATCCGTACTATGTTTAAGTTTAAGCTATCCTTTGTTTATTTAGCTATTATATATTTTTAATGTATAGTTAAGTTGAACTAATTTTTTGTAATTTTAAAGGTTGGTAGATTTACATGCATAACTTGACGCAATCGTAAATCGTTTATAACCGTTAATCATGAAAGTAATTAAGTTCTATTAGTCTCTGTTCCGTAGAGTGAATCGATTCTGCCGCTTGTGTCAAAGTAAAATCGTATCGTTCCATTTCTACGACGTGAAAACAAAAATATTTTTCCGCCTTTCGCTCGTGTTCCCTACTATAGGCCACGCCAAGTCGATACCGAAGGAAAACAATTTGTCAATGAGACGTTTCCGTCGTGATATCGAGCTTTCCTTCCAATTTATCCGACTTTTCGCCGTTGCTTAGCTGCGTGATAACTTAATATTATAAGCGCCGCAGTTTTGTATTTTACTCTTAGCTAAATAACATTCGCTGCAACAGCGTGTGCTGCATATATACTTATGACATTATGAAGAAATCGACATTTCCAACGTTTTGTAAAATATGTAGTAATTCACCTTACAACACTTGATAGTTTTAGTACTTCTTTAAATAATTTTTATTTATATAATGGATAATGGATGTATCTTATTTACTTAACGGATATAATCCCTTCGATACGTAATTTGAAATCTTTTCTGAAATCTATTATAAATCTATATATTGCGAAAAGTTCAATAAATCTTAAATTTGTTGTTAATTTGCTGTTATAAATAATACATATAAATTTAGCATAATTAATTAAAAATTGCCTGATCCGTAGAAATAATATCGTCACAGGGATAAATAAAATATCCTGTAATTCGTTGAAAATAAGAATCAAAACATAACTATTCTTTAGTGATATCAACAAAACTAGACAGAATCTTTTGCGTGAATGTGTTTGAGTGAACGATGAATTATATTTAACAGACCAACCTGTCAACTATCTTCTGGAACAATCGATTTCAGGAAATGCGATCATTACTATCCAAAATTCACAAATCCTCCCACAGTTCCAATATACGTTAGGTTCTATCGTACTATCGTGCAATCAGTTGTAGAAGTTCAAGTTAATGCCGTCGCCGAACCAATCAGCCGTCTTGGTGAAGTTCTCTGTCTTCGATGATGGAAACGATTACTGTAATTTATCAGATCGATTATTACGGTAGGCAACAGTGACATACGCGAGAATATTATTATTTAATATTATTTATATTATTTGATATCTTATCTTCAATATCTTTCGGATAATTAATACGACTTGAATTTAATACTGTGAATTTGAAACAATTATACATTATATTTTTCGTAACAAGCTTAGCTTTAATTAATTAAAGAAACTGGTGTATTTCAATGAATCATTCCTGCTGAAACGTCGTAACGTACTTATTGTGTGACGTTGTTACCTCTGTTGCTCTGCGTGGCTTCTGAAAATTTGCGCGTAAATCTATTTTTTTATTAGCCAAAAAGATACGTGGACAATTTTACAGAAATTAATAAATTTCTAATTCAGAGGGAAAAATAAAACTAAATCCTTCTTTTTTCGGATCCGCCATATTTCACAGTGTTAAAGTGCATTTTTTACCAATAATTTAACAACAAACAAAAGTAATCTTGAATTTTCAAGTTCATCTAAGAACTATCTTCTAAGGCTGACACGAAACGAAAAAAAAAAAAAGAAAAAAAAGAAATGATTCGATGCACAACCAATCCCAAGCTACGTAAAATAGTTAATATCAACGATTATACTGCTATTTGTTTAAGATATAAATCAATTTAAAGAACTAATTTATTTAATAAGTAATTACAATGCATATAATATGCAACGTTCAGCTACTACTTTATCACGGTTAATTTATTGAAATACTTGCTTCCATGTTGTTAATAAGTCTTCAGCAATCAAATTTTAATAAATTCTCTCCTAACGCAATTCAAACTTCTCCATTCTTCGATAAAGTTATTTGACATTTAAATCGCTTATTTTCTATTTGAAAAAGGAGAGACTAAACATAGTACGTTTTATGTTGATGCTAAAAGCATGAATGTTAATAAAAAAAATGGAAAATGGCAAACGGTATTGTAGTCCACTATTTGTGTAATGTAAAATTTCATTTCGTAACTTGGTATTGACTCGATAATCAATTATATTGCAAACTCAAATGTTTCGTGAAAATTTCGAAAGAGACGAAAAAGATAATACTTTTAAGTAGTCTCAAACTTATATGAGATAATTTCAAACTATGTTCATATACATGCTCCTCATATTTCCGAAAATCCTAGTCAAAGACATTCCACCATGCCCGCAATAAATCGTTTTCTCTATTCAGACGCAAAAAGATTCACATAATGTTCCATAAATCCGTTACCTGTACAGTTACAGAAAAAATGTCAAAGGAGAAAGATGAATGATTTGAAAAGTACTACGTTTGTAAAATTAAGGTTTTTTTTTTTTTTAGAAGTGGAATGATGCATGTGCAATCAATAACTGTATTATTTTCTGCATGTAAATAGTAGTAGATGCTTTTTTTGTGAAAAGTATCGAGTTAAAATTTATTAGTTTTCGAGATATTAAAGAAAAAATATTTGTATTGAAGAAGATTACATTGTATAAACATTTCGAAAAATTATTTCAGTTCTTGTCAAAATAAGCAATGAGTCAAGACGATCTCCGACCTGTTGCACCTAATGCCTTGCAGTATTATCCGTTCTTTCAAATTCTCTTCAGAATTTAGAGGATTTATCTGCCTTTTGGTAGGAGTACACGCATCAATATCGACAATTATGAAATTTTTGAGCATCCGTCTTCGATAAAGATATTTGTTTCAAATATCTATAACTAATCTATAACTAATCACTTTTTTTACGTTTGCTTCTACGATTATTTTAATTTCATACTTTTTACGATTATACCAATACTCTTTTACGTAGAATGGCGAATCTATCAATGTGAAAAGGTATGCACTTACATTTCAAAAAATAATGCAGTTGTGGATAGCACATACGTCATTACACTTCTGAGGAAACACGGCTTTACAGACGTAGTACGCTTTGAACCATTCATCTTTCTCCTTTGACATTTTTCTTTAACCGCACCGGTAATGGAGTTATAATCTGAAACAATTGTGTCGACCATCCTGTATACATATGTATATGTACGTATGTACGTGCTTCAGTTAAATCTATAACAAGATGTGCATTTAAAACTGCTGTAGAAAATTTAAAAAAAAAAATCTCATCTATCGTTTGAGGCGATGTATAAACATAATATATCGTGCAATAAATAATATGTACTTTACCGATCAATCTTCCCATCCATTCTTCCATGTGTTAATAAGGTATACAATTTACGTTTTTCTTGCTAAACTAACTAAAATATTGTAGGCCTTTTCTCCCTAGTAAAAGTAAAAATACGTAATTAAAATGAAATCCATTTAAATAAATAAAATGAAATATAATAAATAAAATGAAATCCATGAAAAATAAATTCCATTTAGCAGGAACTGGAATTTAGTAATTGCCGTTATTCATTTGCATTTTTATCGTTACAGGTAACTTCATCTGAGAAAAAAATGAAGATACAAGATAATATACTTCATGGTCCGCCAATAACAGAAGTACCAAACATATCTCTGGGACAACATTTGTTCAATTGTTTACATTCTAATGGCGATCAGATTGTGCAAGTAAGATAAAAATTGTTTTTACAGACCACCGTTTAATTATACGAGTGTTTGCGTTCATTGGTTCTTTTTCAAACCCTTCAAGCGCAAATATTCATAAGCCATTGCCTTAAATTATGCCATTATGCCTTAAAATTACAATTATAGCGAATGCTATATAGTACATATTATGTTGAAGGAAAATGATAAACGGAACTTACCCAAATGTTACATGCGTATAAAGCAGGCATCTCTTTATCTTATGTTATAGATAAATCTCAATATCTGCAATAGCTTCTTTGATAACCATTTAGAATAGGGGACACTCAACCGATTTTAACGAGCTTGAAAGATGTTGTCAGGGTCAGTGAATAATTTTTCTCTATACGCATAATGATACGCAGATTTTCAGTTAAATCAAATTCCAGAAAGCGCCATGAATTTTTAGAATTTACGACTTCTTCATCCGGAAGAAATGTGACAAGTTGCTCACATTAATATTCGGATACTCTTTATAGCGGAATAACTTTTTGAAAATGAAACTAAGCTACTTGGGTTTCTTTGAGAAGTAAGACAAATTAATTTACTTGATGACGCGTAAAAACACGTGTGGACAAATTGCAATTGATTGGAATCGCCAAAAGGTTAGCGAAGGTCGCACTTTATAATCTTTTATCTGACTCTGTAATGAAAGTTTGAACAATGCGCTCTGTAGATTTATGTCGGTTACATGTACGCGTGCTAAAAATTTAATCGAGATTGGTTTGATGCGGAAGGAAAAGACAGGCATCGAAAGATGCAAGAATCTTTTAGACTTTTAGACTTATTACTTAGGCTTTAGAAAAGTTGTGAAAAACTACAATTTTTACCGTTTTCAATAATTTGTAGCTCTTAACCGTGCTGTTAACCGTTAACGAAAAGTTGTTCCGTTTTAAAGGAAGTGCGAATATTATTAACGTGCGAGCAGCTGCTTATTGCAAAGAAACGATTAAGGTCACCGCGAATTCATAACTCTCGTTCGTAATTGAAAAATTGTTTATCAGCTATTGTATCGCGTAGTTTGGATTTAACGTGTTCGAGAGCCGCCTATATATAGAGATTCGTGTACAGTCGCGCAGTTACTCCAAATTGCAAGTTTCAGTTGATACGAATATGAGAATATCCGCTTCTCTCAGTAATCGGTAGGTATAAATTTTATCATTAATTTCATCATTGGTTTTAATTCTGTCGAATATAGTTAACGCTAAAGAAAACAAAGAATTACTTCCAACAGATAAATCAACTTTCAAAAAGCGCCATGAAGAACCGGTTGATAAGTGCAACATTTGTCAGCAGTGTTCTCTTTGCGATCCTCCTCGCCCACCTGCCGGTTACTTTATCGAGTTCCGAATCGATTGAGGATCATCTGCCGATAATAGGCGCAGGGATCAAAATATTGTTAAAAGACGTTGATCGCCAGTTGAAATGTCCCTTGTTTCACATTGCTGTAGAAAATAAATGCGTTTTGATGGGTTAACGTTCAGAGCCTTAAAATTTATAACATGAACACGTACATTTACATTTCTGTATCTTTCGTTTTCGCTCTTCGACTTTCGGTTTGAATCTTCATAGACATCTTTCGATGCCGAAAGATTCAATGATCGTTGATTACTAGCTCATTGAATCTGTGTATTCAGGGCTTTGTCTGCTGTCAACTTGAATTACGAAGAATGTATTGTAATAAATAAGATAATGAAAACGTTGAATTTATTATAATTTTATAATATAATATAAGTTTAGTTTAGAATGCGAGTAGTTTAGTTTAGAAATAGTTTAGAGAAATGTTTACAATTACGCACTTACCTACTAAAATTCAGTCCCCTTGTCGATTTAGAGACGATTTGACATTAAAACGAAAGAAAGACACGTGTCTCGTTAGTAGCGAACAATTCTAACGAATTATTGTTGAAAATTCTCGAGGTATATTATGTTAGGACACATGCACGATACATCAAAAACGATTGTGATACTTGAAAATGAGAATTTAGTTCTTTTTACTATTCGAGCACCAGCAAGCTTCGTTAAGATCGTCTTGTTCATTCCGACGACCAACCGATACCCGTGGAACTTTTTCTAATTATTTTTTTCGGGTTAACCAAACTATCGCGCATGCTCATTGTCGAATAAATAAAGATCAGAAAGCGAAGATCAGAAAGTGTTGGCAGTTGAAGGACCAAAAGTCGGTTTTCCAGCGCCTACATATGAGAAGCGCGTTGGTGGTTTTAGCGAGGGTCGTGGTGATTTTTCTAGCGTTGGTCATGTTTTCGTGCGTATTTTCCCTTTCCCCTAGAGTTCAATTCGGTTAGCGCCAGTTGTCGAGTGCGAATGGGAAGTGGGAATGATGCGAGAAATGACATGCGCGATCCTTGTACGATAACGATGTATGTTCATTATTACAAGCTTATCTCTAAAGCCTTGGTGAACTATCATCCACTCAGCAAAGTTATTACTAATATCAACAAAGATTATTTGTGTGGTTAACAATGTCCCTTTACTATTCTAAAGTGGAAGTAACAAATATACAGCACCCTTCGAATTTGACCTACGAAACGCATTTTTTCATCCTTGACTAAATTCGCGATTATGCTATTTCGCTCCCACCGACGGTATTCGATATATATATATATATATATATATATATATATATATATATATATAAGATATCGAACGCTAAAAAATAATAAAAATTTGACTTTACATCGAAAGGGCGACTTTTAGAACTACGTTGATATTTATTTCTGCCGGTCGGTACTATAAGCCCTTTAAGTATCGGACACCTTTTTGACACAACCTCTGTATACGTCAGTTAGCTATCACACTTGAAACGATTACGGAGAAAACATAATGTTCGGAATTGAAAGCTTTGAAATAAAAAAATAAAAAATATGATCGCGGCAATAATACGCTAAAGCGCTGTTAATCAAGTCATGTTACGTGTACCCTAAATTGTACGTATACAGTAGAACCTCGATTAGGAGAGAAACAAAAAAGCTGAGAGAAATATATAGAAATATTATCGCCAAATGTTCAATAACATGATAATTTCAGTATAGCGTATCACACTACATATTTATATTGGATCAAGCTAAAGGAATATAAACGGAATAATGCAGAAAAACAATCGTTGCAGCATTTGATTCAGTGAACACACGATAAAAAATAATAATATTCGTTCCTTTACAACAAACATAAAAACAGATAAAAACAGGAGCATGTAACATAAAGTGCATAACACATACTGCTCGATATATGTGCTACCTTATTATTATTATCTCATAAATACGCCATCTAATTGTATTTAATCTAATACAATTTTTATATTTCTATAAATGTTAGTGTGGTTGAATGTATTTTAACCGCCTAGGGATTTTTAATTACACGCAATTTTCGGCTAACATCGTCATGTATCGTCCACATTTCTGCCGTATTACGACAATAAGCTATAAACCGTCCAGGCGTATAACCTATAGTGTACCGCTTAAAAGGTATATTTCATTTTGACTCTGAAATTTATCGGGTATATCGTTTAATTATATTCCATCCGGGTATTCGATACAACAGCCTCACCATGAGCTTCGATAAACCGTTTAGTTTTTACTGCCGCCTCCTTCGAAATTAAAACCAAAGAGGAGCAATGCCGGATATGCTCCTTTACAGGTCCATCATTTTAAATCGGAACGATCAAACAATTTACACTGAAAAACTGCGAATGTTAGAACGGTTCATTGTTACAGAATGATCGAGCTGTAAGGAACAAGAACAATTGCCGCACTAAATATAAAATAAATATAAATTATATAAATTATATATAAATAGAAATAAAATATAAATTGATATAAGATGCAGTGAAGCAAATCTGTCGCAGGTCATTCGTTTTATCGTTTCCTAACGTCCATATTAGAGATCTTATTCAAAATTAAAAGCTGAGGTAGACTCGTGATTATACTGATTTTGAATTAGACACAGTCTTTGTAATTTTCGTCAGAAAATAAACTTTTCTTAAGGATGGAATATTTGACGCTGACGTTGCAACGAACAATTAACGACCTGGTACATTTCGTTCTAGATAAGCGACCCGCATATTGCGATTACAGATGGCTGTATTAGCATGTACATTGTCAGAATAATCAACAGTCTCAATTTAAACAAGACAGATTTTTTTATATAAACAAAGCAAGAAACGACAATACCAATGATTCATTTTAATTATTATGTTTTATATTGTAATAATTGAATGTTACTATATCAGGTAGATATTCAAACTGGTAAACACTACACATGCAAAGATATTCTTGAAAAAAGCACAATATTATCTGTTGCTTTGAGAAATTATGGAATCAGCGTGGAAGACAGAATCTCCGTTGCAGCTGAAAACCATCCACATTACATGGTATCGATATGTAGCACGTTATTTATCGGAGCTACATTTGCACCGTTGAATCCAGCATATACAGAAAGTAAGCATATACATATCGTCCAAGCAGTTTTTACGAATTATTTTATAATAACAATGAAATTAATTTAATTAAAAGTATGTGCGTGTTTAATATTATAAAAGTTTAACGAAGGTAGATAACTCCACTGACTATGCCATATATAAGTTAATGAAATCGAATCTCGACTTTATTATTTACCTCGAGTTTATTATAGAATTTTAAAACTACTAGAAACAGAGATTATAAATTAGATACTTTAACTTTATTAGATATTTAACTACTCCGAATATCTTCTGAGAGTAAACATTCTACGAAAAATATGTTATTTCAAAGAAAGTTGTTCCAGCCTCTCGTTGCGGAGACGGATATCGGAAAAAGCTTTTCTAAGGCTTTTCAAATATTTTTAGATCTTTCGTAAAACTGTCACTTTGTTACTCGGAGTAGTTAACTTACGCGATGCAGCATATGCGTTATTTAATCATATCTAATGCAATTTTTAACGTAGGAGAATTTGGCCACATGCTGGAAATTTATCGGCCACGGGTGTTGTTTGTATCGCGACGCACTGAAAACATTTTGGCGAAAATTGCATCTACTGTAAGCTGGAATATGAAATTAATCGAATTGGATGATAAGCCTCTTGATGAAAATATAATAACCTTAGACAAGGTTTTGGAAAAATATCAAAGTATCACGGATCCCTACACGTTTTCACCAGTGCAGATAGATAATAACAGGAAAAGAATGGCAGCTATTTTATGTTCTAGCGGTACAACTGGCTTTCCAAAAGGAGTAATGTTGTCTCATCGAAATTTGTTACTTTTCATCCAAACTCTAAGGTAAAGATATTAAATTAATATGCACAATGTATTTATATGATTAACAAACCATTCTTTATTCAAATCAACTACATAATATTTTTCCTATTGTTGTGCTTTTTAACTTTTATCATTCTATTTGAAATTATAAATATTCGATTCAATTGCATTTTATTCTTAATCGAAGCACCCCAGAATCAATAAATGTTCGACGTGGAGACCGAGTGCTACTTTTCTTGCCATTATTTCACGGTTATGCGTTCGGAATGATGACTGGGGCAATAAGTTGTGGTGCAGCTGTGTATATAATGCGAAATTTCAAGTTAGAAACGTTACTCAGTTCCGTAGAAAAATACAGAATTACGCATATACCATTGGTCCCTGCAGTTTTAGTAGGTCTTGCGAAACATCCAATGGTGGCAAATTGCGATTTCAGCAGCGTGAGAGAGATCCTTTGCGGTGCCGCACCGCTTCCGCTGGATGTAAGTTTTTCGTCCAAATTTATTTAAATTGAGAAGGTTATTCGCAACATGCAGAAGTCTGTGCGCTTGATATTAAAGTACAAAAATAAATTCCTCTTTGTACATCTTTGTACATCCTTCTCTCGTTGCGCAGAATTAACCAAAAACATTAACGATACAGATCGACATTCCTATTTATAATTAGCGAAACAATCGATGTGCTACTTTATCTCTACATATAACTGCCGGTCTCGCCTTGTTCCCGAGATCTTCGCGAAAATCTACCGACCCATTGAATTCCGTCTATGTCGGTTGTACATACGTCGGTTGTACGTCTGTGGCAGAATATTCGTCAGTTTTGGTTAACGGTCGATCTACAGCGCGGTGATCGGATTTAAACGACGCCAAACCCAGATCAAATTCTTATCTGCATATAAATTATATATTTAAAAAAATCTAAGAATTAGGGTTGGTTTCAGCAATCAACCTAGACGCACAATTATAGGCAGAAATTGCTATATATGTATATCTTGTCGACAGCTCTTTGCTAATATCTCGAAAACTAAGAACGAGCGGCGGTTACACGTGTAGGAAAGAGTGGCTTCAAACAGCATATTCAAAAATCATGAAAATCGGTGGTGAGGTGGATGAGATATCGGTTACTAACAAAATTTGAAAGGATATTTGATTTATGAATATATTAATTTAATTTAACGTGATAGTTAGCGACAAATGTGTCAACAAGTTTCGATAAAAGCACTCTTCATAGAGGAAAATATATTCGATACGTATCTCTTTCAGGTAGCAAACGAAGTGAAGCGACGTACAAAACTGAAAGCTATTCGAAATGGTTATGGTATGACGGAATTATCAATAGTATCAAACATGAGCGATAGAACGAGCAATGATAACTCCATAGGTCCAATATTGCCTGGCTTTAAGTGCAAAGTGGTAAATGTAGAAACAGGCGAGACGCTGGCTGCAAGACAAATTGGGGAAGTTTGTCTCACAGGTGATCAAGTAATGTTGGGATATTTTAAAAACCCTAAAACCACTGCAGAAACAATCGATAAGGAGAATTGGCTACACACTGGCGATCTAGGATATTTCGACGAAAAAGGATCGCTATACATTACAGGACGTATAAAAGAAGTTATTAAATATAAAGGTTTTCAAGTTTCACCATCTGAGATCGAAGCAGTAATATTGTCGCATCCAAGCGTTAAGGATGTAGCAGTCGTGGGTAAACCGGATAAACTCAGCGGAGAGATACCAATGGCTCTGGTAGTCAGACAACCTGATAAAACTATATCGGCGAAAGAAATCGTGGATTTCGCTAATGGTAATATTGTTTTTCTTGTTATTGTTTATGTATAGTCTTGTCGTTATCATTAAGCGCACAAAGGTTCTACATGCAATTTAAGAGAACCGCTTCTCGTTAAAAGAAATTTTAACGAGATAAATAGTTTTGTCAATAGAATCTCGATAGCATTTTCAAAACGTTCTATTACGATCCATACGTAATGATATTACTTAAAAAATATAACGATAAAAAATCGGTCAACTAATTAACCAGAAACAATTATTCTGGACGTAATAATTTTTGTATAATGAAATTTTCAAGTTTCATAAGGTATTCTCATATTTACATTAAAGTTTTATCGTCATGCTTATATACGTAACAATTAAATGAATTAACTAATAAATAATAAAATGAAATAAGTTAATAGATAACAATTTGAATTTGGCACTTAAGCTAATTCTATGCGAAAAAGTAAGGTAAAGGTTGCAATACAATTTTTTCGTCCGAGATCCGTTTCGAGGGAATCGAATTGCCGACGATAATTGCTAAGGCTGGTTTCTCTCTAACTTGCTACTTGTAAACAGTAACAGTGACATGATCCAAATAATACAACACACCTTTGCAGATTGTTCTTTTCCTTTTTCTGAAATAACTACCATGAGCTTCAAATAGAATAATGTAGAACAGATAAAATACAAAGGAGAGAAATTCAGTCTACATATGTTTTATAAATATCTGACAAACTGCTGAAACTGTCAAATTAATGATGTACATATTAGTTGTAGTTTCTTTCATTTATCGATTAATTATGTTTTTAAATTAATTTTTTTTTATGAACCTTGCAGAAAATCTGTCACCGCAAAAATGGCTGAGAGGCGGTGTAAAATTTGTCGAGCATATACCCAAAACATCATCGGGAAAAATTATACGAAAAGAATTGGTTAATATGACAGCTAAATTATGAATCAATTTTTCTAATTACTCGAAATATATGTACTAAATACACAACTTCTGTATACACACGCACATTCAACTATCTATAAATATACTTTGTGAAAGTGTTTTAGTTATTCGCCTATTTGAATATGTAAAATATACCTGTAAACATAATCCGTGAATAAATTGTAGACCATATTTTGCTTACCTATCCGGATACATCAGACATATGTGTGCACTTTAGTAATGTCGCTACAAGCATACGTTTATGGCGGAAGCAGCGTTCGAGCAGCGTGAGAGGACGGCGGGGATTATTGTTTACGAGAACGAACCTGATACGAAGTCAGGTAACCTCTAGGATAGATACTCATGCGGGTGAACCCGGCGTTAGGTCAGGAAGCCGCAGGAGGTTAAAACTTCATGAACGGACTCGAAGCAAAGTCGGCAAGCTGTCAGGAGTTTGAAGCAGAAAGAAACGAAGCTGACGCGAAATCAGAGAGCCGCAGGAGGGGTTTGATTTCCATGGATAAACCCGACACAAAATCGAGCAGCCACTTGGTTGCGAAGATTTCTTTTGGATGCTTTTGCATTTAAATAATTCAACTCGAATTTATATAAAGCAATATATATATATATATATAATATTGTCGTTATATATATATAAAAGGTCGTTAGAGGCGTGTTTATTATGTATAGTTTGATATAGTTTGATTGCTCGATTTTGACGCTCTGTCAGTGGGCCAGGGCTAAGACCAGTGTGGAAGCAATGCCGAACAGAATTGAAGCCGACCGCGGATTATCCCGTAAAGTTAATTATTGACTAGGAGGGAAACTTCAACCCGATCTCACTATACCGTTTCTTAACAAACGCGACCAAGTTACATAGTCACTTCTCGTGACGTTGTGTCCAAGGATCACGATTCCTCGGTTGCCTATACACGATGAAGGTCCGAAAATTTTATGACGCCCTAGATCAGCAGTTTATCTTTTACCACATGCATTTACATATAGAAGAAAGTGAATTGCCTCAAAATTTCGGGCTAACGGCGCTCTCCGCTCCTCATGACGGTCGACTCAATCGCAGCTGCGTCTCCTACATCGCTTTTCATAAGGGGTATTTAGACTAAGAGACTCTTCTGTTTCCTCAGTGTTTTCTGGAGAAGTTTCAAGAGCGGAATCTGTAACACGGTATTCGTCACTCTTATCCTAATTTGGGTATTAAAGTGTAGCTTCCAAATTACAGAAACACAAACCGAAATAAAGTGAAACATTATTATTGTAGAGAAAAGGATAGAACATGACATGCTTTTTCATTTTGTCACTAAGGAACGAATGAAATTACTTTATTAATTTCTATTGCTACATCAGAGACTGTTTAACCGATGAAATTATTCAGACTCCACTTATGTATCATTTAACGAATCTTTGCGCTTTAAAGTGAAGTAAAAAAAATAATCTGCTTCAATGATATTTCACGCGAGTTCAACTTCACAAGAGTACTTTTAGTTTCTTTGCGCTATACTTTCAACGAACAGTAACAGAACAAAGTCTTTCGATTCTTTGATGAATGAAAGGGATTGAGAACTAAAAAGAAGAAGAGGATTAACGCGATGTGAAGGCTATCATCGATAAGTAGACCGATAATTGGCCGTTCTCTTAGCGGAGCAGTCAGAACGATCGCGTTATCTTCGTTAACGAGAAAGTGCGATAGGAATTTCTAGCAGTTTTACCGGATCAACGGAATTAGTGGTATCCGGTATTGGAAAAATTTAAATTTCACGCCACTGACTCTACGGCGAGACTACCTATCTACATGGCTATGTGTGTACGTCTACACAGGGTGTTCCATAAATTTTCGTTGACCTATTTAAATATCTCAACAATTTTTTGGCAGTTCTCTCGCTATGAATTTCAATGTCTTCGTTCCATTTCCATTTTATCAACAACCCTATATAGCTTTGTAATAGACGCATATTTATCTTTGTATTATTACGCATTTTGTTATTGCGTATTCGGTTCTATAATACTACTACCCTAATTTATTCATTTGCAATTGAGATGGATTCTATGTCGTGTAAACGAATTTCGAAATTTTATTATTAATAGGAAAACAAACATATATCTAGCCGTTTCAATTTCCAATATTAAATATATACATAGTACGAAACACGATGCAGGTTTTAATTACTAATTGCGTGTAAGAGTATGGAAGCAGAAATGAATACGAAACATTCCCGAAACAGAAAAATATGTCAAACTTCTGCACTGAATACGAACTCGTAAAATAAAGATCGCTATTATTTGTTGGTTTGTTTGGTTTGTTGTTAAAACGAAAAAAGTGAAATTGTTTTTTAAGAAATATACAACTATGCTTCCAATAACAAAAACGTATAATCTATATTTGTATTTGAATCATTATATTATTATATTTATATTTAACATTTACTGTTATCGTATAATATTTACGATTTTTTTCCCATAAATTTCAAGATAACCAACTAGTTCTTTTCTTTTAACTCCACAATTGAAACATATGACTCGTTTGATGAAATTTTATACACTTACCTCTGATAGTTAACCGTGCCAAAACTTCAAATTTAGTGTAAGATTTACAAGTTAGTATAGAAGTATAGATAAGGACTATTTAATTCAATTTCCATATTATTAATACCAAACCTAACTAAACCTAAACGAAGCCTAAAAATAACTATATAGATGTAAATTAAGTAGAAGGTACGTAGATACAAGTAAAATAGTCAAATAACAAAGAAAAAAAAGAATTCATCATGATGTTTGGTTCAGGGTTAGATTTATTTCTAGTTTAATTTCTATTAATCTCTAATAATTTCATGCTAGATTAAAGTTAGGTTTTGGTGGCTTTAAAGTAGAATTAAAAGTACTTGGAATTATTTGCCACACTTTTTTGCGATAGTTTGCTTATTTAAGTAGCCCTTTTCAATATATTGAAAATATATGGAAAAAAATGACAGGGATATTACTCCACATTGAAATAAGTATATTGTATATCCTAAAAGCTTATTAGAAGCTTGTCTAACAAACATATCGAATTCAGTATCAACTGATTCGAAATACACCTTGTACGTAAAACAGTCTGCATGTATATACATCTATCGCCAGTATGTACATTGTACATGTACGTGTCTATGGCTGGTGTTCCTGTTAATTTCATTGCAACGATCACCCTGACAAATCTAATTGACGTGCATCAATTATTTGCTGGACGAAGGCCGCTTAACTCCCTTTCCATTTGCCAGCTAGCATGGTTTCCGGATAATTCCATTTTTCACGATACCTTCTACCGATAGAATTTCACTATCATGGAGTTATGTCGGTCATGCTTTCTAATTCCCAAGTGAACTGATAGTTCGCACGAGGCCACCAGTAAAAATCGATATTAATATCTACAAATACAAATTTCTACAACGAACATATCCAATAATTACACATTTTGTAGTTTTTATTATTTTCTAGTATAATAACTTTCTTTAACATTCAAATTTTATCTTGCATTTTATTCTTAATTTCGAATTTATCGTGGACGTAAAAATATGTAAGTTCGAAAACAGATATTGTAATAAAACCTGCAGCATTTGTCAGAAAGTATATTTAGAAGAGTAGAAAATTTGTAAAATATATACTATTCATGATCATTGTCGTTCAAAATTTGTATTTTTATATAAAAGTATCTAGAAATAGTTTCTTCGATTACTTCATGAAAAATATCATGCAAAGGAAATTATTACAAAAAAGTAAGGACAATTTTCTTTACGAGAACAAAAATCAGATAAGTTAGCATACTTTAAAAGTCATGAAAGAGATATAGAGCAAGAATTAATTGATCCTCCTGTTCCAATTACATTTATGGTATCATATAAAAAATGTTTCGAAAAAATATGTCCTCTTTAATTATACTGACACGATGTACGTGTTTTTTAACAGAAATTTTACATCAATTTATTGTCGAATTACGTATTAAAATTAATAATGCTACATCTAATTTGAAGCCAAATTTTATACTCTAAACATAAAAAAAACCTGCCTATAAAACAATATAGCGTTACATATTTCCGAATTCTCTTGCAACTAGTATCTATTTATATTAACGTTTCACTAGTTCCATTTATTTAATCTTAGATATCGTATTACCTAAGAACATCTTTTCGAATAATAGAGCCATGAATATACAGTAAATTGTAAACATCTTTAGCAAAGCTTCGTGAGAGAATTAAGAAAGTATTGACAAACTTTTCTCCATCTTCTCTCTGTACTAACTCCTCCTAGATTAAAAAAGTAATTAATGAGAAAATTACATTTAATGTGCAACCAATGAACTATGATAAAAGTTCTCATACCTTGGAAGATTTTTCTTTCTACAAAGGGACCATATATTTTTCATCGTTACTAATTAACTTTCCTTTACAACTAATAGGTAGGCGGAAGAATCCATCTAAAGCCACCGTATAAGTCGTACGAGCCACTTGAATTGTTGTCGACCTCTCACCACGGTACAAGTCAAATAAAAGATTCGGTATTTCTGTTGACATGATTTCACATAGAAAGACTAAAAGCCAGTATCGGTAACCATGCAACGTTAATTTAACGCATGCTATCGTAGTTTGTATAAAATACGTAATAGTAAACGCTTTAATAGAAAATGAAATTTATGTTTAAATCAGGAAGTTAGTAGGGTAAAGCCCCGTTAATATCGAACCTTTCAAGTCCGTGAAATCGATACTAACGAATTCGTGACAAGTTCTAATTGAATTTTCCCGAATTCAACTCGAATTGGTGAAATAAGTAACTAAAGCCATTGCTGGGAGCCGATGAATGATTGGTTGACAAGAAATTAAATTACATCCCGTTTACCTTTTTCTAATAAGGAGAAATGCGACACGGCGCTGAAATCTTTTTGATTAATGGATGGATTCAACCGCAGACTCCATCGGTCTACTTTATGTTAAATAATAACGGTCACAGCAGATCAACCAAGGAATTTCATCTCGTTATTCCTAAGACTGACGAAGAGTATTTAAGTTGAAATTTACTCAACATAATCACGAAATTTTCCATTGGTAAATTAGTTCTTCCATTTGTCATAATAACTGTATCATGTTGTAATAAAATTCATCTCTTTTTTAAAATATAAAGATTCCAATTTCTGCTAGTTGCACGACTCATCGTTTTCGAATGTTTAGATGACTCAGCTTCGAGTGACGGTCGTGATAGCTTTGTTCTCTTGCTCTTTGTCATTCGTTCTGTCTATTTTATTGGTCTCGGCTGACTCAGAAAACGGCTGCTCTTCGTTTGCGCGTATATGTATGAACTATTTCGATATATTTTAAATAAGATTGTTACACGTTTAAATTTTCCCACAGTCCACCAAGTAATCGAACTCTTCTTGAGACGAGCTACCACACCATAAAATCAAAAATATGTAATGCTACTGAAAAAAAAGAAGATGAACTATTTACGAGAAAACAATTTTTGGAAATCTTTCTATTGCAATTTATAGCCAACTAAGTATCGACCAAAGTTTTGTTCAAAGCACTTTTTCGTTAGATCACCGGAAGTGTTTGAAAAATCGCGGTATATGTATATCTGTACCTACATATCTCGTATATGTGTGTGTATGTGTGCTCATGAAAATCATCCAGATTTACAATAGTCGTTCAATTGTCGAAACAAAACCCGAAATGTGCCGATCGCTCTCGAAACCGTTTACTCGAGACCACCAGAAACTATAGGTTTGGTTTCTACCAATTGGTCTTTGATTCGTGTGCATATCGTTACGGTTATTATTATAGCAACAAGGCACGCGACCAACAGACATCTCCCTGAGAAGGGAGCAATAAATGCCAAGAGATACGTCTGAAGATTTTTCTGGCAGATACGGAGCCAGGATAAACGTCACCGAACAAATCCATCCTTGAACCGTCCTTATACATTATCACAGGTGGAATTAGAAGTCTATAAATACTAGATATCGTATAATTATGATCCTTGACTTCTAATTCCTAATGTTCCCAATGTTCACAATTATCTAACTTATGTTTCTGATCACACGTTTCCGTCTTATATTATAAAATAGTACGTATTTTCTATCTATCATTATTAAGAATTAAGAAAAAAACGAAGCACTTTCGAAATTTTTTTCTCTTATTATTTTTCTCTTATTAAAATCTTTTATTAAATTAGAGCGTGTTACGTATATTACGCACTACAGTATAATATGTCGTAGGAATGCATTAAACTTCTAGACTAAGCACTCCCGCACTGCACACAGATTGCTAAGTTGTACATGGTGAATAGCAACAGATGAAATAGAATACCGCCTAGCTTGCAGCTAATGCCACTTACAATTAGTCAAATTGTTCTTAATACAGCCGTTTCAGTTTCACACCTTAATTTTAATTTTCTTTCCTAATCAAAATATCTATTATGACACAGTATTTCGTTAAACATTGAGAAGCATCGTTACTGGAGCAGAACTATCTACTTTATATACTATATATTCCGAGGCTGAAAACTACGAGAAACTGAAACACACCAACTGTGTTTTGTAAATTATGAATTTAAATTATGATGCGTCAATGTGCCTCTAGGATTACTAACGAATCCTAACAACTATGTGTATTTTCTTAATTTGCAGATTTTTTAAATACGTACATACTTTGTCTACGTAAATCATACTCACTTACAAACAAGAATTGAAATGGACCAATTAAAAATACACAATTAACGTATTCCTAAACATCTCTTTCTCGCAAATAGAGTACTCGTCAAATGTCAAATGTCAGGTCTTTTATAAAGTCCCACGAGAAAAAGTGTAAAGATGTCGAGTCTGGGGATCTTGGTCAAGGAAATTCTACTTCTTCCTCTTATGCGGGAATACGAAAGCTTGTATCAGTGATGCTTCTCAGCAAATAATTTGAGCAACTTTCGCGAGGTTGGTACTCTATCATTTAGAGATAAAATAAATCACTATATCGATGCCCATTACGTACGAAATACAGGAGATGAGGGACAATTTCAAGAACGTTTTGGGCTATATATCTGACTAAACGAAAACATATAGTTCAATTTAAAAAGAAACGAAGATCATCTTCAGATCTCGAAACCATCTTTACTTGGATAAAATTTGTGCTTATCGTAACACGTCTACCCCGAACACGTTTTATCGAATAGTAACGAATAGTTTCGGGAAATAATTTCATGAGTGAATAGAGTGAAGAAGATCAGAGTAATAATAATTTCAATATTTTCAAAAATATAACGTTACTTCAAATTCATCAACTGCTTCAGAAATATCGACACATTTATGTTTCAAAAATGTTTACACGCTTGTGCAGGAAAAATAGCATTTGTCGGAGAATCGGAGATTTCATACTGATCGCAAACCTCTCTATCGGCAAGATGTATGGACAGAGAAATATGTTTAGTTGTTTCACAGGCAGTTATCGACGAACGAAACAAAG
Organism: Bombus cullumanus; assembly: GCA_014737535.1. NCBI lineage: Eukaryota > Metazoa > Arthropoda > Insecta > Hymenoptera > Apidae > Bombus > Bombus cullumanus. Next base: position 27,276 of record JACXIX010000063.1, on the reverse strand, counting down.
AAAGTTTTACGATGAAGTTCTATCGTATAATAATCGATGGATAATAATGGATAGGAAGGATCGATGCGTTCGACGAGTCTGTACGGTTTCGAAAGTTCGTGGGTCGTAGAGTGCGCGGGCCAGATGCCGTAGCTGAAACCGGAAGAGCACAAAACGGGCAGATGCGATGCAGTTGGCCGCAATGGCGATAGAATAGTGAGGCTCTGGCATAACGCGCATAATAACGCGCGCTCGAGGCCTTCGTAAAATGAGATACGACAGTAGGCAACGAGGCGTGGGAAGGAGACGACAGGGAACCACGTGGAAGAGTGAAACAGAGTGAACGGGACAGACAGAAATAGATAGACGCCGGGGAACACAGAGGGGCAGTGCCTATCACTCGGAGAGATCCAATACAATGCGAACTATTGTACCCACGTTCGCCATCCACTCCAATTCCTAGGATGGAGATATGCAGCTAGCTCGATCCTGCACTTGCTGCGCACGCTGCATACATCTATTGGAACGTTACACATACCTACCAGTGTGTCTATAGTACGACTTCCGCAAGGATACGAATGAGTTCAAAGTGGAACGAATGAAGAGATTATTTGACATTGTAGCCTGGCAAATGACATGTTTTATAATTCGAATTCATTGACTGCACAGAAATAGCTTCCTTAAAGCTAAAACTATCAATCTGTAGTGTACTGGAAAGTAGATGACTATACCTATAACTAGTATGATAGTAGTACGAAAAGAAATAGGTACAGGCAAAACGAATATAATATATCCAGCTATATGAGTATAACTAGGGTCTTATTTGCATATGTGACTTTTCGGCCAATACGCCAGCTTATCTTTATGTTTGTATCGTGAGTGACACTGGCAATAGGAGATAGGAGTAACCTCTTCTCACTTAACCAGTTAACTGCGTTCGACCTGTATACACGTCAATCCAAAACTATATTTCGGTGCGTTTGACGCGTATACTCGTTGTGCGAGGCAAAAAATTACCATTTACTATAAAAACCCAAATTTTTACTAATATAATATAGTAATATAAATGACATTTACTGGTATATTTCCCTTATACCTCCAGTAAACCTATAACGTATTCTATAAAAAATAGTCTGATCATTTGATTATTCTATCATCGGTTATGCTCCGTATAATTTATTGCTTTTTATAAACTGAATTGACTATTTTTCCTCATGCATCTCCCTATTTCTGAACTTTCCCGCGTATATCGGCTATTCTACGAATTGTTTCATGTATTTCACTTTATTATTTCTTGGCAATTTTTGCCTCTTTAATAGCAATACCTTCTTCAACAGTGAATTGTTAATTTTTTTATTGAAAAAATGTAATCCTTCCTCGTTTTGCTTTACCTTTTTCGTAAAATTTATAATAAACTGCCCTGCGTCCGACGTGTATAATCGTCATTGCTTGATTTCAACTACGCACTCTGTAAGGGATTTTTGAAACCAAACTGCTCGGTTGACAGATTGAGGAATGCCTCCAGCAACCCTGGGTATAACCGAACTTTGGTCTTCATAAAGAAGCGTCCAAACACCATTAAAAAGCCACTTTCGGAGTTACGAGACGTTTAGTGCATAATACTGTATAAAGATACAAAGAATCGAAAATTGTTGCCAAGAGATAAGAGAAACGCGCGTGTTTCTATGAGAAAATGTGGCAAAGCGTGTGTTTAAATGAACGGAGGACATATTGCGCACATGCTTTAAAGATAGTGTCTTACTGACAACAAACTGACTCTCGTAACGCAGAAACTAATGATTTTTAATCCATGTTTATCAAGACCTTTTTGGCTTGTTTCGATGATTACTATACGTTCCCAAAGTTTCCCTCCAACTTTTATGCACATCCTGTATGCATTTAGTGGTTGTAAAATTAGTGGTTGTACGTTGTATCGATAGAAAATGAAACTATTTACCGTTTGCTGACATGCTAATTCGTGTCTTTGGCATAATTGATAAATATTAGATTAAGTATTAGATTAAATAGAATAGAGTATTCTACTCTTAGATTAAAGATAGATTAAAGAATATTAAATATCTTTCTTACGCAATTTTTACATACGATATCAGGCGAGGCTCCTACAAATACGCGTTTAATCTATAACAGAACCAGAAAATTCCAGAACTTTTAGAATTTTAAAATTTAATTTACACGTTTATATTATGTGTTGTAACGATATCTTATGTGTTCTGTTCCAAACAATTACATACCTATTGCATAATATTTAGACGCAGACTACTTATTTCAGGATTTCCAAAGAATCTATAAACCCAGTAAAATGAAAACCAAGGAAGAGTGTAACATTTGGGAATATTACTTGAGGATATATATCATTTCCGTTATTTAATTAATAAAAAACAAAGAAGTAATTACCTCCTCTTGCGATTTGGCTTCAAAGAAAAAATGTCCATCTACTTTGTCCTAAATTGACTATGCACGTACATATCTGTTTCAAAGCTACATAGAGCATGCATATTATATGTTTGAATGGAAATTATATGTTAACATTTTGCAGGAACGTAAGTAGTGAAGGTAAATGAAACACATTCAGGGTGATCACGCTATTAATTTTCAGCGTTCTTCTCGCAAACGACAAGTATCAGGAAAAAGTGAAGAAGGAAAAGGATGAATAGTGCAAATATATAATAATTAAGAAAGTAGTTCTCGGCATATGTTAAAATGCTATGACGTTATCGATATTTGATTTTTGATCAAATTTCCACGTGATTATATCTATGAACGTACCATCCGTTGAAAATTAAAAGGGATTTTGTATGATACACGTGTATTGAAGACAAAAGTGACCATATAAATGATCACCTGATTGAAAAGGAACGATGAATATCGTCTATCTATCTATATACAATAGTATCTATTTGCAAGTAATCGTTAATATTTCACATTGGTGAATATGTTAAAAATAGCAGTTGAGATTATGATGGAGTACTATATATTTTGCTAACCCTTTTAAGATACCCTTTTACGAGGGTAAAGAAATGTTAAACGTTATTAAAATAAATTTAAGTTCAAGTTAGTTTAAGTGAGCATAAGTTGCTACAAGTTATCGTTTCGCGTCGTTTGTAAAAAACGTAATCGGAACCTTGGAACTCCATAAGCCACGTGAACAATCAATAAAATTCTAGTACTAAAATAAATCTTGTAGCATTTTCAAACAAAATCAATCAATTTAATCAATTCTCTATCTTCGTTCGCTCTTACATTATCTGTTACATATTAAATTTAATAGAATAACCAATTTTGTAAACATCGTGTTGGAAAGGATTACTAAATTCTGTTGGATGTCATTGCGGTTCAGACTAGTTGTTGTTTACTCGATTTATTTAAAATACAGGACTGTGAGACTTGTCTGTATAGATGTTTACTTTAGACAGATATTACGTTGTCGCTGAATACTAATGCATTTTCATTCATGACGTGATTTCCTTCCGTGTCAGCACGTGACTAAACTGTATACTGTGCACGGTATCCTAAAATTTCTTGGATTAAGTGATGCTATATTCATAGAAATGATTGTGAATTTTCTGGTTAATAACATTCATAACATTTATATACAGCATTAAGATGAGCATTATACAGCATTCAGATTAAACAATCTGATATTAAACTTTTGTATTGAATTTCGTTATAATTTTTAAAATTAAAGTTTTGTGACCTGAAGTTTATATTCATAATTATGTTATATACAGTTGCATTTTTCATATTATTTCATGATTATTGATATCAGCTATCATTAAATTAATATTTTCTTGTTTTCTCCACAGAAAACGATTTAGAGGTGTAAAATTATAAACGTGCAGGCAGACAGATTCTTGAAATATTTATGGGTCTTGTATTTTTTTACCAGGTCACATAATTTTTCCAACATAAGTAACTGCATAGAGTTACATTCTAAATTGAAATCCTCGATACCGTTTACTATAAACTATCCTTTAGCTACGATATTATACTTGTCTTTATAACGTATGAAGAATATTTGCATACAAAATTAGTTCGAAAAGAATTCAACAATTCGAAAGGAATTTGCAAATTCCGCGTTGTATTTGCATTACAAAACGCTAATAAACATACATCTGCGATCCGTCCAGTATTATTTATTTATTATTAGGCAATTTGAAACTAATTGCGCAACTTGAAACAAACCTCTTTCTTCGTGAATTTATTATCCACTTAAAACTTTTTCTTTGGTATTGAAAAGGTGTCAAATCTTGTATGGATGAGAAAGTAGCGGAGATGAATACGAAGTACTATAAAATGTCAGCACAAGCCATTATCAGGATCCGTAAGATTTACCATTTATATTAAAAAGAAAAATAGAATTGCACAGATAACGTAGAAAGAAGGACCGAAAGGAAAAAAGGAAAATAGAGAGAGGTAAAGCAGTGAGAGATAAAGAAGGACGAGTAACGGAGAAGGAGTTAGTTGTTAGGAACGAGAGAAAGAAAGGAAGATAATGCTAAGAAAAGAGGAGATTCGGTTTAGGATTTCCGCAATGGGGCTAGAAGATCGAAGATGAAATAAAATGGGATGCAAAGCTAGTGAGAGAGACCGTTAGCGAGAGAGAAGCTGGAGAAAAGGAAGGAGAGAGAAACAAGGTAGGAAGGGAACAGGCGTTTACGTGCGCCAGACATCCGATGATGCATAGTTGCTGTTGACATGCTGGAATGTCAGGCTCACATGACCTCTCGAGCACAGCCATTATCCGCAAAGCGACCCCCAATTTAGGACAATAACCGCTTCGTAGAGTCGTGTAATAATTATTGGCCGGTTTTCCGGTTCACCCTTTTACCCCCTTTAGTTATCAGCGCCAGCATTTTGTCACAATCATTGCCTAATAATTATTTGGAACAGCAATATGTATAGATAGTCATCGCAAGGAATAGCTGTGAATTTTGGCCATTTTACGTAGATTGTGTGATTTTACGTAGTAAATATCGATACTGTTATACCATCATACTATCTACATTCTACTTTCGTATATCGAAAGAAGCCATTCTAAATTTAATTGAAATAAATATTAAATTTTATTCATTCGTAAATATAAGTATCTATATTTTTCATTGCTCTGAGGAATCATGAAATACAGAGTTGTAAAGGTACAGATTACAACAAAAAAGGAGAGGAAATAACTTCATGTATGTATCCATGTATTGGAAACAGTATATGCGAATTGATTAATAATCTTCTTGATTAAGAAACTTTCATATTTCGCGTTTCTTGCGAAGAAACTCACAATTTCAATGAACTTTGCACACTTGTTTGCTTTGTTCACTTTGTGCCCTTGCGAAAACTATGATTTTCTTCGATTCTCTTGATTCTTTTGTGCAAGAACTGCAATTTAACATATAATTCGATATCAGCCGTTTAAAAAATTCTCTTTCGTGTCACTGACATATTTCGATGGCTTGAATCTCTTTGTTTGAAACTATGACACAATTTCCGCCTTGTCTTATACCGCATCCTCTCAACAGAAGCGATATTTTGGTCATGAATATTTTGCCAATCAGTTGACGCCTTGGACAGGAGACTAACATGGAAAAACCATATATCTCAGACAAAACGAAGCTACTAAAGGAAAAATTTAAAAAATTCTATTGGCTCATAGACCGACGCTCCAAACTAATTCTACAGAATAAAATTACCCTCTACAAGACCGTAATAAAACCTGTCTGGACCTATGGAATCCAACTATGGGGAACAGCAAGCAACTCCAACATTGAAATACTTCAACGCTTCCAATCGAAAACGCTAAGATCCTTAATAGATTCACCGTGGTATGTTACCAACGAAACAATTCATCACGACCTCAAGATACCAACAGTCAAAGAGGAAATATAGCAAGACAGATATAGCAAAAGAGTCAACAAACACCGAAACCCCCTAATCACTGGACTACTTGACACGTCGGACCAAACCCGCAGGCTGAAGAGACACTACCTGTTAGACCTAAGCTCTAGATTTAATTAGATATTTACACTAAGAAATATTTAATTATTCATATTACTCACTTATAAATTATACATATCTATAATAAGTATTAACTTATTATAAATAATTAGCCATGTCACTGCTCCACGCCAGAAAAAGTTACTGAAAATTCTCAATGTGAGAATTGATTGTAATTTTAATAAACAAATAAAAAAAAAAAACATCAGTTGACGATCACATGTCGGTTGTATGCTATTCGTACGACGGCAAAGAGTTGGTTATTCACAGATAATCGATAACTGTTTGTCTCCCGCATGATAAACAATGAAAAAATTAATGGAGTTTATCCGTCAATATTTATTTTTATATAATGATATCGATAAAACTTTTGTTCATCGTGATATGATTGACTGTATGTATGACGTGTGAAATTCATATTCAATCGCTTTCCATTGCAGATTTTTATGTATATTCAATATCTCTTTTATTTCGCCGAATAATTTGGTTTTACGATCATCTTCATTTTCGTAAATATATACAAACGTACACTCGTTTCTTCAATACCAAATTCTGATTCTGCTCTCCTGTTCTCTTCGTAGAGTATGCCGGTATATTGCTAATGTAGTGTCGATGTGATATTATGGACGTCGATATGTTAGGTATGCGACAAATAGCATCGTGGGTAACTGAGCTTGGTTGAGCTTATGCTCTGCTGTTAAATAAGCGGCAACCTCAAGCCGTTAAATGACCGGGCAATTACGATTGGTGAATATTACGTTTAGTGGACAGCGTCATACAAAGGATGTAATATATTCATAGCAGAAATACAAATATAATTGACGGGAATTATAAGTATACAATGAAACCACAAATGAATATAATTAGTTAAATTTACTAGTTTAATTTCAACCGTTTGAATACTTTTCGTTTTAAGCTTATAATTAAGCTTAACTGTCACGTAAAGCTTCAGCGACACCAATTTTATCATTCTTATTCAAACAAAGTCATTATCCTCGCGATGATTAATTATCAGTCGTATCGACGTTATCAACGTTTGACAACGATTTCAAATGAACAATACCATTATCACTAACTGCTCTTTAGAAAATACGCAACTCTTTTCTATTTTACAAGTTGATAAACAAGTTGCGCGTGCTCCTGTATAGGCTGTATGCCATTGTCTATAGATACTGAAATAGTATGCGTAACGTTTTCAGAAATAAAGCTACGATATATCGATATGATATATCGAATAATGATAGAGCGGAAAATCAAGCGATGAACCGAAATGGCATATTTACAGTAAAATAAAATTACTTAATTAAATTTGAAATTTGTAGGATTTCAGTGAAAAGACAACGCGAGGACAATTAACAATAAAACGTGATTCGTATGACGCAATGAAATATATGTGCATAAACTGTCTGAAAATTACATGAAGCACGAAACAGCTGGATGACAGCTAACATGAACAGTAAAGTAGCAATATTGTCCTCATTTATTTCAGATTTATTATATGATGACGTTAATAGAATGCACAAAAAATTAAACCATAACGTACTTCGACAATATTAGCACTCTTTAACTGTACTCTTTAGCGACTATATCTTTCTGACATGTTATTACATTCTTTTAGAGATTTAGAATTTTTGAAAGGAGGCTCGTGAAGAATTTGTAGAAAATTTATGGTAAGAAAGCATAAATTGTCATTTCAAGTAAATTTTCATGTTGGCAAGAATAGCTTTTAAGAATACAATTGTGTAATGTAGATAAGACGGAAATGATGTATGAAACCATGTGGAGAACTGTAATAAAAAGGGAATAAGAAAATCTAATCAAACTTTACTGCTTATACAACAATGTTCCCATCCTTCCTATCTTTAACCCCTTTGCTACCGCAGTTTAAGAAAAAAAATCACTGTTTTCAACCCAAGTTACACATTTTCAACTCAATATTATTTTAGATAATATGATGTGTATTTTTACATATAGTATTTTCACAATAAAAGATGTCAAGTAAACATTCTAAAGAGAATTTTGAGAATTCATCGTATCTGTGTATGTCATGTGACACTGCTATGACACAATGTCCGACAATGCCGGACCAGTAATAATTTGTCTATAATATACAGAAGAATATCGATATATCATCTCCAATGAAAATAAATAAGATGTGTCACACATCTAAATACACAAATAAGATGTGACACTGGACTATGGAAAGTAACTAACACTAACACGCGTCACATACGTGTGACACGTGATAGCGAAAGAATTAAAAATATTTTCTTAACAATATTAAACAACAGATCTGTGGGGTTCGAGTAAAAAAATTGTGTCTAAAAGGAATTTCTTACGGACGCAAAGTCTCGCCAGGATCGCAGCTAGATTCTCCAAGATCTAAAAACGTATTCGAACTGACTATTGATATATAGTGTAATATTTAATAATATAGTGTAATATTTAATAATGGTTTGGTCGAAATTGATGCGGTGTCCAGTAGTTTAATGATGTTCGGCTATGACTGGATAGGTACCGTATTTCAATCTGGTTCGCCTCTCATGTTCTTTAAGACGTGTGTTTACGCTCCTCCAGGTTTCTCCGATGTAGACTTTGCCACAAATACACGGTACCTTATATACCCCTGGAGTTGATAACGCCGGCAATGGAACCTTGGAGAAGATAAGGATTTGAACGATTTCACTGTCTAGTTTGAAAACTATATTCCTAATATCGCTCCTTTTTAAGATTTTGATAATGCGGTCGATAGTATCTTTGATTTATGATCGTTCTCGATTCTTTCGGACTTTGCATTCTGTCGATCGATCGTTATTATTCTTCTTCGTTTTTGAATTATTTTCAAATATAGCTTAAAGTTATCGCAAGGATATCAACGAACATAAGTTTCATGCAATGATACCATTAAATCGATAATCACGAAACGAATTTATTGCAATTCGAATGTACCTTACAAGTTTAACCGAATCGATAGCAGCCAATCCTCGAGCTGAAGTACATCATTCTCGACGAACGTACAAATCGCGCGATACGACCGTTTTCCAATCAGTAAGCTCACTCATTGACGGTCTAATTAAACCTCTTCCCCATCTATCGAAATTCTCTGCATTCCAGGTGTAATCGGTTTAATCATTTACGTGCTGCAGTATACGCTGCTTAATTCTAAGCGAATCCTTGAACCTCTATGTACCCGGTGCGTACGCTCGTTGAATATAAATCTGTTGCAATTATTTATTATTTCATGAATATGCATTTCTTTTAAGACAGGCTAATGGCTTGTCACGATATAGAAAAGCATGCAATGGTAGAGTTATACAGACTAAACATCGATTAAAACATCGATCGAAAAAAAAAATTGACCACGCCACTTGAATTTAACTCTGATCGCATATTTTAACATTAACTCCAATCTTATTATTATCCATTTTCAATTCTTTGACTAGACGTTTTGCTTCAAATCAAATTTCAATCTCGAAGCTTGAAGATTAACAACAGAGAGGACTAAATATTAAATGTTTCTTTTTATATCTTCAAATTTATGATACAATGAAACATTTCAAACGTAGATATTTAATCGAAAGGGGAATAATAAAATGTGGAGATCTTCGGCCCTTAACGTCTTACATAAGGCAAGCTATACATATATTAACCAACTTTTTTACTTTGTCCGATATAATTATTTCATTCGTTGCTCTGAAACATTCAATTTATGATTAACATAAAATTGATATCATCAACAATTAGAACGATATTATTAGTGTAAGGATAAAGTATTTACATTAATATTGACACATTCTTTGAAACAGAATAACTTTTTTTAAACCCGTACCAAGTGATTTCAGCTCTTTTGAGAAGTTGAAATGATTAGTTAACTAAATAGATGATGCGCGAAGTAAATTTCGAGAAAATTTAACATCGTCTGTGACGTATCTGAAGAAACCCTCGGAAAGAGATAACACGTTATCGATGCATTGATAACCAAACAGCTCATTGTTTGATTAACAGGGCGTTAGTTTGCTTGAATTCTTCGACATACGTGCATTACTATGGGGAATTATCTGTCAACCAACTATATTCTTCCTGATGAAACACTTGTCACTTATGTGGAATTAACATACTTAAAAAAGAATGAAATACAGTAGTGAGTAACAAAAATAAATGTTGTTCGAATTATGTATAAAGTGCAAAAGTTTTGTTATTGCATAGTTGAAAATTGAAAAGTTAAAAGCATAAACATTATCACAAAGGAATTTCATTTAAAATTAGTAACAGAATAAAACCAAATGCGAAAGTGAAGATTCATAAATTTTTCAATACTCTTTCTCGATAATATAATCTCAATATATAATAATGTTACATACATGTACTATGTTAGTTAATAGTTACGTTAATGCCTTAAACAAAATCTAAGTTTTTATTATCATAATTACAACTAAGGAAACACATAATTTGTCAATTTAATTGTAAATACAAGATATCAACAAAGGAAAACAAAGTTTCATTATTCTACAAAGTCTTTTTATTGAAGTTCATGACTAAAATCCTAAATTCATATTTTCAGTATTGTTAAAGCGCTTGACAATTTAAATCCAGGAAGACTTTGTGAAAATATTCAGCATCGTTTCACTATCGATGAAATCGAAACCATATTGCCACAAATTCGAGTAAGTTAACTGTCACTTCATATTTCGGTTAACTATAGTTCTAAATAGAAAACTGTAAATATTTGTATTTATAATATATTAATGTTAACGTATTTAATGTATTTAAGATCTGACTGAGGTAATGACAGTTTATAAACACTTTTATAATAATGAATCATCTTTCACCTATCATTTTGATAAGAGCAACGTATACGTGCATGTAATATACACATCTTGTTCGTTGATGAAATACGATATTTCATTTGTCGCACTGAAATTAGCCAACTAGGATTGATAGAACATTAATCCGCGATAATTGTATGCAATTTTACGCAACGTTTCTGTGGTAGTTTGTGCGTAGAAAACAAATTTTCGAAATTTATTAATTACAAACGAAATATGTTACACATAGCAGATTTCCTAATTATGTTGAAGAGAGTTGAAGTTATCATTTATTTCATGACATATGAGTGACATTCTTAGAACTTGTAAGCGAATGCCTCCTGTTAGATGATAAAATTGATATTTCCTCTTTCTGTATAGTTAATAATAATAAATAATAATACATAATTAATAATGTAGTGCAGATAAATTATATCGTTCGATATTGTTTAATTTTCAGTATTGTAATGCTAATTTATTTTAGTGCAGCCCATTTCGTGATTCAATATATCGAGTATTTTCTTCACAAAAAGACAATCATTTAAGTTTGGAAGACATACTGGATTTATGTTCTGCCTTCTCCAAACATTGTCCTTCGACAATTCGTGCTGCTTGGGCATTTTACATTTTTGGTAAGACACCATTTTATAGCTTAAAATTCAAATTCTTTTTAAAATAAAACGTTAATTTAACAACTTAATATATTTTTGATAATATTTTGTATTTCTTTGTACCAGTGTTTTTCAAACTTTTCCTATTCGCAACCTCACTTTGCCCGGGAAATTAAATATTAATTGGTAATAAATCGCACAAATTTTAAACAATTCTTTGTTACATTTAGAAAGTTATTACTTATTATCACTTGTTAAGACGAACCGAAAGCATATTGGCATATAGGGGGGGGGGGCATTTGGTAAATTTTTTTAACGGATAATTGTAAATGTAGCACGTAGATGTTTCCTTGTTTGACAGAGTATCCGTATGTACAACAATTTTAAGCGTGGTAAATTTGTGAGCAAAAGTGTCGTTTTATTACTGCGACAGAGGATGATTAGTATGTCTCTTCTGTGCAGTCTTCTAGGTAGATTGACTGTGTAGAGTTTGGTAGTTAGGTCGTTAGGATGATTGTCTAATCTGGTTTTGTATTTGCCACTCGAGTGTATAATTTCCTCCGCGACTGAACTGATTCTCAGATCTTCACGGAGTTCGTCATTTCGCACATACCACGGTGCGTTTACTGTGGTCCCGAGCACAATAGATCGTAGTAAAGCTTCTAATTTAGCGATCTGCCTTTTAGCAGCCACCCTCCCCCCCCCCCATAGCACAATGAGTGCTTACGCTAAAATGAGTTTGACGATTGTTTTGTAGACGACAAGTTTATTATGTACACTTAATTTTGCCAGTGTGCTGATGAGTTAATATTTTAATGGTTCTTATTTAGCTTACTTTCCTGTTTGTTTGTCTGCCTGGGTGTAATCTTGCGAGCGAGATTTCAATCAAATACTTCATAACCATACAATATAACATGTCAATAATAATACAATATAAAAAGAGAAGAAAATAATTGAATGCGCTAGTAATATACGGGGAGATCTGTATATGTTGAGCACACGCCGTAATCACATCATTGAACAAATATTGCCAAAAATAAAAAACTGGCGGACTTGTGTTAGTTTAGTTCCAAATTTTTCAGTATTTTAACATTTACAAAAACTCTCTGCTTGATTAAATAAATCTCGGGCTCGTGATTTCAATCAAATATTCTTCCATTTTCATTCATTAGTAATCATTAGAAAATCGCCTTTCTTGTCGTCATTAGCTTCATCCAAGAACATAGAAGAAGTGTTGGAGGATACATTGCAAGGTTAATGCAACCAGTCCACCAGGTTTCTATTTTTAATAATATGTATTCAAGAATCGAGTGATATCCTATCAAGTGTATGATTACCGCGTGTGCTCAACATATACAGGTTACCCCGTGTATCATTATTACATCGAATTACTTAATGACGCCGGGTTAAGAAAATTATTTTCTACCTTTTAGTGCACTTTTGAATAGAAATTATTTTTTTTTTTTGTTTGTTTTATTTTTTCACTTATATATATTTTATTATTTTCTGTGATTTGGTCGATCTCTTTGCGTATGCATTGTTCCCGCGTTAGTCGAGAATCTAAGTGCATCCCTCAGTAGGTAACTATTTTTGATCGAATCGTAAACAATAGAATTCATATAGAAAGGTAAAGGTGTTAAATTATGAAATATCTAACTTGCTTTCTTTGAACTTTGAGGACAAAATTGGTTTGAAGCGTAACGTATTAAAACATGAAGTTAAACAAGGGGAAGACAGAAACGACTTATAATCCTCTTCGATCGCAAATGCCTATCCGATATTACAGGCGCATCAGGAGTTCGCTCGATTTCGTTAATCGGGATCGTTTAATTTCACGGTGCACACGATATCGCGTCAATGCTCGTGAAAGCAGAGAAATAATAGGGGCGAGCGAGAGTCGAGAATAGCTGCATACGTAGCTACGTGAAAGGAATGAGAATACAGGCGGACAAGAGGAAGAACAAAATCAGCCGAATTGGAAAAGAAGGTAGAAAGACGAATAAACAAGCAATAAGAAAAACTTTATTATTTTTAAAAATTTATTAAGTTTAGAGTTGAGAAACATGCAGAAGCAAATACGTAATAAAAATGTCAGTGGATAAGTAAATTAAAACATGTTTAAAATTTTAATGTTTTAAGATTTCTAAGGTTCTAAGTGTTTCGAATGTTAATACAAATAATTATTCAAATACTTAATTATTGTGTGATGAAAATCTGATTGAAAATGAATAAACGATTAATTGCATATTTATTAAGTTACTAAATATAAAGAAACTAAAAGAATTTTATAATCGTTCAAATTTGATATATACGAATAGCAAGAAAATATTTATAAATTGATGTAGAATCACTAACTTAATTAAGATTAATTAAAATATGTGCAAGGTCAAGATCGATAAAGATTTATTTTTTATTGCATGATATTCTACTCATCACGAAGATCAAAAGCCTGAAACGAACCATGCATCGGAATAAAACACAGAACTAAAGAGGGTGTTGTTGCGTTAATCTACATTGGATAACGCAATGACGACTCAATTTAGGTAAATCCAACGTATCTCCGTTTCATTCCGTTTCCGTGACTTGTATAGAGAAATGTATATTAGGTTACTGAACTGTTCGAACGATACGTAGAATAGAGTCAGACAACTCTGTACGAACAACGGCACAGTTAATACCTTCATTTCCAGACTTCGACGGCGACAATCAAATCTCAGTGGACGATTTGATCGAAACTGTGCACAGATTGACACGGAGCGACCAGGACGAACATGAAACCATTGATTCGACGACAGCGGAACACGTCGCGCGAATGGCAAGTTTTGATAATATTTACTTCTATAAGTTGATTTTGCAGATAAACGAACAACGTAGCGCAGCAAACGTTTCATTCAATGAACAATGATAAATATATTACCGCTACGTATTATTAGTATAACCGTTACTTTTATTTGACCAATACAATGAACATAATCCGAAGAATACAAACAGATCTGTTGTCTTAAATCTTGCAATAACAACTCTTATCTGTATAATAACAAAATTTTATTACATAATAGTAGAGTTTCTACCTCTCTTTTCACATTTGCCACCTAAAATTTAACGATTAATTAAAATTTACAATGTAGTTATGTTAAATCAGAAATCATTTAAAGATACAAGGACTATATTTACATAATTTGCATGCTACAATGCGGACCATAATGTATTGATAAATTTTTGGCAATTACTTACAATGCCGATAACCTCATTGATTTGAATAACCTTGAAATATGTTACCAAGATCAATATTCTGAACAACTTTACCTTATACATATGTATTACTGTCGTTCGGTTTTAGCTTCCTCATAGCGTCCATACTTTCCTATAACCCAACCTAACTAAATTTCGATGATCATTTTCAACTCACATGAAAAATCAATGGGTTAAGTTTGGATTACATAACTATAACGCTAACTGTGCAATAAGCTAAGGTATAGGATAATAAGACAGATACAATTCATATTAAGCTTTATATTATATTATTGTTATTCGAAAGTAAAGATACTTCAGCCACGATATTGAAAAAGAAAAAGAAACTTTTGCGAATATCTTGGAAGCTAAAGCAACATGCGTAAGGAAAAGATGTTAAAAATGTTAACCTTGATAACATATTTCAAGCTCATTGAATTGGGCGAGACGTCAGCTTTGTAAATAATTGCCAAATTTGCCAATTTTGGAGTCATCTATATATAGCTACTTTCTCTCCTTTTTAATAAAACGCTTTGCGTTTCTATTTTTCGTAGAATAATAAATATTTTCACAATGAACAGTACAAAAAACGTGTAGCTGTATAATAAGAAGTGTGCGAAGCAATGTATGTTTGTATTACTAATCAAATATTGGAATCATCGGGTCTTTGGCCGCTTATTTCTACTCTTATTTTCGAATTGATTATAACATACCTTGCAATAGTTTGTTGCTCTACATTTCCTAGTCTAATCGATTCATTTATACCTACAATTAGTTACACGTAGATACGATAGAGCTCCGTTTATACGAACTCCATTTATATAAACGAAATTTTAGTTCGATTATTATATTATTATTACATATTATTTAATTCCGTCGAAATATAAAAATGTAAATTGTACAGCGTAAATACGAGGGGAGTTGTTTTTAAACCGTCCCAATATAACATATTATAAAACCGCTTCTCTGCTCCACTCGTTACGATAACGCGGAAACGTTATTAATTAGGTCAGCTGTCGCCAGTAGTAATCGATCACCAAAGCCAGTTGATTTACGAAGAACTCCATTATGCTCGTCCGCATGCTTCTGTCAGCAACGAGAAAATTCAATATATGGTAACTGGGCAAGAATTCCGTGTTTTCATGAAATACGTATAATACATCAAAATGAATCGATTATCTCAACATGTTTTTATTTATTCTACTTTGCATCTGTAACCGACTCAATTTTGCATGTAACCGTGGATATTGAGTTTCTGAGTAAATGAATATCCAGCAAAATTGTGTACTATGTTAAAAAATTAATATTACAATTACAAGAGTAGGTATCGTATGAGGATTCAACGATCGTTTCGCCTCCAACGTAGCGGGTTTTTCCTGGCCTTTTTCCATTTCCTTTTCCAGGAATAGGATGTTTAATAGTAATAGTTAACGTAACATAACGTGTCCCGATCCTTACACATATGTATAATATAATGGTGGAGGGGAGAGAGGACGTATGATGATAAAGAACTTTGTTGGAATGAAAACTTTTTATGGAATAAACACTATAGAACTGGGTCTCTGCCCCGCCCCTCACCTCAGTCCGAAGAGCGAAATAGTCTGAACATCGAAGAATGTAGCGTCTGCCGCATAACTTTTCGGAGAAACGTCTTTGCGCGTTATGCATTTTGTTTCTAACAATGTTACAAGTGCTGTATCGGATAAACGTGTTTTGCGCGCTATACGTTTTACAAATAACGTTTTGGTTTTCTTATGTGGAACGTTGCTGTCGTTCCAGCTGTTATACCAGCTGAGCTATAGACGTCTGTCCTTGTCGTCCAAGTTCAACCATGGAAGCGGTTCAAAAATATAGTGTACTAATCGTTCGTTATCGCCAAGTATGACTTTTATCATGAACTCTTCCTTTTTCTCTCAAAAACGTTTCTTCAAATGGACGTTCGTCAAAGGATTATACTCGATGATGCAATCGTGGACTATTTTAAACAGTATGCGGTGATGTTTGGAGACATGTTATCTCAACATTTAAAATCGATTCTCGCGTCAACCGCTGCAGTCTTCAGAGATTCGTTTTGCCGAGAACGGACGACGAAGAAGAAAGTCCGTGATATCGAGCAGCAGTCTTTCGTATCGCTAATAAGATTCGTGTTACTTTGCGTACATTATCGTAAAGTACGGCATATTTGCGTCGATCAAAGTCGAGATTCGGATCGTCGTGTGGATACAAAAGTTAAAATAAGCAGCGTACTTTCGGGACGTTTACATAGCAAATATTACGTATCTCGGCTTTTCTAATTGCGCCGCTGCTTTTATCAGCCAAATATGTTTCGTAGTTGTTTGCAATAACGGATATTCGTGAAGATTCCAGAATCGAAAACCCATGCCGATCGATTCGCTGCTGTAGAGAATACGCAACACGCCAACTTTTGCTTCGACCTAACATGCGGTACGCTCCATTGAACTTCATGTAATTTCAATTTAGATTTCAAAGCAACGGTTGAGTACAACGCGTTCGTATCATCGCGTGCGCGAATTAAAACGAGTTTGTGGCATGCGTTTATCAGGACACGTTTGTAATCTTCGCAGAAGCCCAACAACGTGTCGAGCGGTACTCAGAAATTGAAATCTGTCGTCGCTTTGTGAACACTTTCTGTATAATTTACATACTTCCAAGCTGCGTACTCCAGTGGCCTACTTCCCTCTCTGGATAGACTCGAGTAATTCTTCAGTGCAATTGTTATACCGAGACTTCCGAGGGGATCTCAACACCGTTCAATTCGTAACGAATTTCATCGAACGCGACGCTATTAGTATCCAAAATTGCATCTCCAATGGTATCCTTCCACTCCTCTTCCAATAGACTCAGTTTTTCTCTTGACGTACAGAAAACTTTTACGTTTTAGTACATAGAGGTCCGGCTGTAGTATAGGCATTCTTATTCCATCGTTGTTCTTCAACGTGACGTTAGCGTGCGGAATATAGCGTGTACTTCTATCTTCGTTATACAATTTCTTGTTCTTCTTCTTTTCCACCGCCAGATTACAGTTAGTCCCAGCAACTGTGGGAATTTCACGTTTTGCACGTTCAACTTGGTCGTCTTTACTCTTTCCTTTTCTCTAATCAAGGGGTCGAAAGGTTTACAGGTAGTCGATGAGACGGGTATTTGCGTTGAGTTACTGCCAGTGTTGTTGTTGTTGTTGTTGTTGTTGTTGTTGTTGTTGTTGTTGTTGTTGCTGTTGCTGCTGCTGCTGCTGCTGCTGCAGATAAGGATACTATTTCGTTCTTATCGATCGCAAGCGAAGCGTA
Source organism: Bombus cullumanus (assembly GCA_014737535.1). Classification (NCBI taxonomy): domain Eukaryota; kingdom Metazoa; phylum Arthropoda; class Insecta; order Hymenoptera; family Apidae; genus Bombus; species Bombus cullumanus. Next base: position 9,339 of record JACXIX010000063.1, on the reverse strand, counting down.
TTCTAAGTCAACGTATGTGTATTCGCACCGTTATCTCTTCCCCCCGAAAGTCTTACGCACTCTGATCGGACTCTAATCGGATGGCGATTCGAACAATCATATCATCTATTTCTCGTACGACGATCGCTAGGTAAATGATGCGTTGCAGCATTTCCGATATCCTATATCCTGGAGGCACCCTCCGAGTACAACACTTGTAGTTACTGTACGAACCGGTGATTACGTTGCATTCTATTTGAATCACGTTTACATTTATGATATTTGCAGGCTTATCTGACACGCGCGACGTATTGAGCAATAGGATACGATTCGCAGAAAATCCTAATGAGATCTCACGTTGTTCGATTTCGTCAAGTTAACTCCGTACGAACTGAGAGTTTCGCTTTGCATGCTATTGTTATTTGTTCGCAAAACGATGGGATATTCATCGTCGTCGTCCTTGATCATTGATCCGGTCCTCCAAGGATACATGTTTGTTATCCTTCGCCTCAGAAATTCATTTATCGCTTCTAATTCGTGCGAACCGTCCAACGAACTGAACCGCGAACTTTATCGCGAAAATAAAATTTATCGTTGCTACGTTCGATGTTGGGAATCGTGTTACACGTCTCGAAATATACAAGACCAAGCTCGTACTCGCCATCCGTCAGATCGATCGGTGGAAAATATTTCGCCGAGAGCACCTTACTCCTGCCCGTTAAAGCAAAGGTGAATGACATGTTCGTCGTCGTCCTATCATGAATGTCTGGTGAAAAATGAGATACGTTACGAGCGTAGTTTAGATTTATGTCAGATATTCATGAAGAAATTTTACGCACAATTGTCCACATAAGCTCTCGCTGAAATTTGACATTGTGTACAATTGTACGTGATTCTCGTGTTATTGCCGAAACAATCGACGAGTTTTCCCGGTGGTCGGACTTTGCAATGTTGTCAGAATATTTAACCGTGGATCCTCGCTTTGCATATGCCACTCGATGCGTGCTCGGACTGTTGTCTTCATCCAAATTCACGATGTTGCATTTGCTTGGTCGATCGATTTGGTAAATCATCGCGCATAAACACTTTTTCAGTTGAACGAATTATAGGAAGTATAGTCACGATTTATCCTTCCTACTTTCCGATATTCTTTGTCAATTTTAGCATTTGGTTCTTTATTCCTTTTGAAACCGCTTTCAAGCACGATTGTTTGTAAGCACGATTACGACGTTACGCTTCTTTCAGCTGTTTTTATTGCCGTCTACGCATCATTTGCAGCCTTCTACTGCGGCTGCATCGCCGATCAGTGCACTTTGTCCGCTTGTGTCCGATTCTGTCCGCTTTGTGACGTTCTTCGATGTCTTTGCGCTAGAAGTAGGCGATGCCGTGCTTTCTGCAAGTCGCGTGCGAGTTCGCGCCTCTATCTCTAAAGCTGTAGCTTCGCAGGTAAGATGCGTATCAGAAATCACGCCCTGTTTAGAAAACCTGTCCCTTTCGTTGCACGTATCAATAACAGTTTCTCAACATGGGTGGTGGAGGTCCATATGAGTTCTCTGCTTGGGAATATTGTAGTGTACGATGTACCGTAACTTTTCATTTGTTGGCCAGCTTTTACGTTATCTGAGCGGAGCTTAGTTCTATAGCTTCCTGATCAAGCAACTTCTCCTGTACGGTATATATGTCGAAGATATGCCGAAGTGATCGAGTAACACTTGCTCTGGTATGTACTTGAACCGTTCGAAAGTCAAATCGTATAAAATTTATTAGTTTTAATATCGCAATTTCTTTTTTAGAAGTAAAAGGGAGCAGCAAACACGAATGATATTTGGGAAAATCCTACAAATAGAAATTCTAGCAATATGTCATAAAAAATATACTACAAAAAGTTCATTGATACTATTAACATTAACATCGTTATTTTTAAATATGTCGATAAATTATACAATTGCTTCGTATAATTATTTTTGAACGTAAAATATGAAATCCGAATAATCTATTTAGATAATTTATGAGATCAATTTCATAATCTTGCCTTTCAAATAAACTTCGGTATCTATTCAAAATACAGGTCTCTATTAATTTGTCAGGTTGATAAAGATTGATTTTAAACGTACGTGGCATTGATTGAGCGGAAATCCATTAAACCGTACCCCTTTTTAAATAAAATTTGTCAATACACTATTCTACTGTACTGAAAATAAGAAAATTGTAATAAATTACTAATTTCCAGTTTGAAGCGATAGAGTATTACCGCAACAAAAAACATTTGATTAATTTCCTAAATATGTCGTTTAAAAGAGTTGACTTATGTACTAATTATTGTATCATATATCGCACGTTTATATTCATTATGCGCAATATGTTTTTTAACTTCTTTATGAAACATAGAAAGTAGAAGTATACTTTCCAAGTATATACCAATATAAAGTATATTCTCTTCTACCAATATGAAGTTTATTTCTCTTCTAAAGTATAGCAAGGAAATTCCATTCATGAGTTTCTTTTTTATTTTACTACTTTATTTTAACAGCATCAGACTTCTCCTTTAAAACATTGTCGCGCGCTAAGCCACATATTTTTTCTCATATTTAATTTAATTGTAAACGAATCAAGTTATTTCCAATATTGAAATCTACACTATGATTAATGTTTCGTTGTTACAAATTATACCGGAATTATTTTCTTTAAAAAGGAAGTCTTACTGCCGCTAACGCAAGGCAATGAATAAGTATGTCGGATTCACGTTATGATTAGGGTTGGGGTTAGGGCGTGAAACGAGTCTTCGTTGTGATTAGACATGGTCGTTAGGCAATAGAGAAGATATTGACTAGTGCAGATATGATTATCGTGGATTTCGACAAGTAACCGCGTTGATTAGATACTCGAGACGCTAATGATAATGATCCTAGGTTCAATAACGAATCCGCGGCCAAGGGGACGATAGATGTACGTTCTCACAAAATCTCAGTCTGACTCTTTGTTAGCGAACGTGGAAATAATCACTGATCGTAAAGACGTTACTCTGTAGTCGATGAGATCGCAAGAAAGAATGACTTTTCCGTCCCGATGATGCCACAGAGGAAAACTATACAGGGTGTGTCTAAGGACACGAGATCCTCGGATTCGTCGAGGAAAGCCTTCGTTCGGAAGGTGAGGGAAATTGGCGTTACTGCTAATTGGTCAATCTCCATATCGGTGGTTAGAAAAAGATGCTAGCCGCCCTCAAGGGAAAGTTGCTGGCGCCGTTCGTGAGAAAGCAGGTTTCCCCTATCATCCCGTAGTTTTTTTTTTTTTTTTTTTTATTTGTTTGTTAAAATTACAATCAATTCTCACATTGGGAATTAATCTTCCCGTAGTTGGGACAAAGACTGTTTGTCTGTTTGAAGGACTTTAGTTAACTAAAATATCTTAAGATTTATAACGGGCCCTCAGGCTAGTTGAACACGTACTGCGAAGACGCATTGACATCTGGCAATTGTCTTACTCAAAGAATAGGGTCTGCGTGTGGCGAGCCACGGGACAGAGACCGTTGGAATGTTTACTGCCAAGTGCCGCTACAACTATTTCTTTTTAAGGAGGGCTATACTATTACTCCATACCTTTATTAAACAAACGTTCATCCCTTGACCGCGGCCACGTTCGGCAACAGATTGTCACCTCGAGCCCAAGCTCACTATCACAAATCTCGAACAACTACACTCGGATTGAATTACGACAATTGCTTAATTACGGCTAAGGTAGAATCTAGATTAAAGTGTTAAAGGGTTTTCAAAAATTCCAAAGGGAAGGCTCCGGTGTTCTATCATCTCCGACAAGTAAATAAAGTAATAGTCAGATTCAAAATCGTAATATAAAATTTTTTATTTTCTAGACTATTTTCCCTGAAAATAACATAACGTTAAATTCTAAAAACGTTTATTATACTTAACTACATGTATCAAATTGGAAACATATGTAAACTTGAAATCCGATTTGATCCAATTACACAGTCGAAAATAAAATAATTGTAAAAATTAGTTTATGGTTACAAATAATGTTTCTTGAAATAGAAATATGAATATACATGTAGATTCTATTTAAAATTTATTACGATAAAAGAATATTTTGTATGCAAAGATTCTATATATAATATAAGCTTTCTTACTAACGTTTCTTTTTCAACTTCATTAGATACTTCAAGAGATGGTGTTCACTCGACAGGGAAGCATTTCCTTCGAAGAATTTATACGTTTCGCTTCGAGAATTGCAGAATTCTCGTCAACATTCTCGTTTCATTTTAATGTTTAATTATGCTCATATTATGGTAATTATTTCTGTAACTTTGATATGTATATTGGAGCAAATGTGCGACTTTGTACTCCAAATTCATGTGCATGCATATTATTACATAATTAAGTAATAATTATATAATTTTCTCAAAAAGGCATTTTCACAAATTAATTCTATTCGAATGGAATTATCGACCATTTCGTACGGAAAAAGACACGCATAGATGTGCTTTGCAATGAATTTCACATAATATATTCAATTGCATGTTGCTTTACAACTGAAAAATGTTATTATTCATGGTTACTATTATATTATTGTACATGGTAATACAAATTTATAGCACTGTCGGGGGTATGCTTTTAAATACGCATAATTATCGATTTTGTAACCTTAGCGATATAATTAATGTTTCAATTATTAGATCGTATCTCCTACATAGAAATTTTCGATATCCTAAGCGAAAATTTTATTATATACAGGTCGATGTACTTATTGTCATTTATTTGATAAGAAGAGTTCATTTCTTAGAAGGATATGTAGGATAATAATGGTATTGATTACATTAGATTGGTGGAAAATAAATGGCCTATCGGTATTTACATTTTTCATTCATTATCAAATTTGTTATTAATTGCTTTAGTAAATAATCACGGTTATCAACGATTTATGAGACTACTTTATCGGTTTCTTTTTTTAAAAATATCTATAAATTTATCGGAGCGTTCTACCTTATAAAATTATTTAATTTTCTCCAAAATATAACAACAGATGAGGCAGACAAACATAAGCAAATTCATATTTCAACTTTATAGCATTTACAGCGATATATATGTACGTATATACAACTAACTAATAAAGATAATTAGGAATGATAGATAATTGACATTATAACCACACGTTCTAAACAGCGATTTATTTCCCACCAATCCAATATAACAAAAATGTCACATATTATCAATAGATATAATGTTGTAAAGGAATTTATGGTATATATGTATAAGGATGAGAGAGAGAGAGAGAATTTGTTGCGGAACAGAGCAGGCAAGTATTGTAGAAATTTATAGATTTGGTTGTCTTGTAACCTCATAGGGGAATCAGTAAATTAAACTGCTACTAAAAAGAGATTCAATCTTTTTCTAATAATTAAATATACATACAATATTTAGCAAAAGAATATTTTTTCCAAGTATGAAATAAATACTTATTTCACATTTTAAAAAAATATTTTCCTAGTGTACAAGGAATACCTGTTTCGTATTATGTAGAAATTATTTTTTTACCAACGAAGTTGCTTAATATTAGAAAAAAATATTTTTCTCAAGGATATAAAATATACCTATTTTATATTACAAAAATATATTTTTTCCAAATATACATACAAAAAATAACCATTTTATATTAAAACTAAAATATTTTCCACTCTCCTTTAAATATTGGGCAAATGTTACCCTTTTTTTTTGTTAAAAATACTATATCTCATTAAAAAATTAATTTTATTTTTCGCCAAAAGAATTATTTTTCTAAAAAAATTTATTTCACATTTCTTCTAATTCATTCCATCGTTTCACTCGTGGTTTATCCAACTGTCCTTAAAAATTCATACTTGATAAATAATAATACTCGTAAGAAATGGTTCATGGTCAGGTTAGGTTACACACACTCCCATCGGCAGTAAAAAAATGTCATCGTCAAGGAAATCAGTTTTAATGCAGTAGAATCACGACCAGAGTATATTTGAAAAAAACGTTTAACCAATAACATTATGCAATTGAATATATGTAAAAAATATATATATTTAAATGAAATAAAGTTCGTATATTTTAAATATATATAGTAGGTATATTAAGTTAGATATACACATATTTTAGATACTACAAATTTTATAATTTCTAAAGTTATTCATCCTAAATAATAAATTTTGTTATGTTTCAAATAATTTACCTAAATATCTCATTTCTTTTAGTTTTATACAATGTTTAATTTACTTTTAGATTATTTTTCGAGTAATATCTTGGTTTATATAGCAGCATTAACACGTATAATAAGCTATCGTTTATAAGCAATACAAGCGGATTTATTATATATCCCAGACAGAGATAAATCTGGAATGTATGGTGTCTGCATCCTCCTTTCGTAAGTGAGAGGTAAAACTATTGGCATTTTGTGTTTGACATAATTTGTTGGATATTTCAAGAAATATGACGTCGACATTCCTGGTGCACACTGATACATGTAGGTATCGGGTTTAAAGAAATTTAAAGGATGAAAGCTACCGGTGCGATCTTTATATTGACTGCGATGAATTTGTACTCCCTGTAAGTAATATGTTTATTATTATGTAGATATAGCAGCTACAAGCGATGCTAGACCGAGATCCTTTGATTAGAAATAAATTAATGTAAGCCATTGGACTATTTACTCCAGGTTTGGACATTATTCAAGTACATTCTAATAACTGTTAAGATAATAAATTATCTCATCTGGCTACATGTTATTTGAAAAAATCACACAATTAGTTTATTTGTTCGGACAAATGCCTTTTCTTTAGATTACTTCGTTACTTGGATTTCAAATGAAACAATTTCTCGTTTTATTTTTCGTTTGATCAGATTTTTATTCAAATAATTTCTCAAATAGTCTCTAATTCCATCATTGCAGAATCGTTAACTGTATCAGAAATGCAGATTTTCGTATAGTGTCGTACGCTCATACACGTTCGGAACATATACTATTGAAGACGAGTTCGTATTCTGCTGTTGAAACATGTAGACATTATGATCGCGTTCCGTAAAGTTTACAATTACTGTGAGTGTACGTTTTCGCACTGACAAGTTGTTACGCGAAAAGAAATACGGACGACATTTCTCCTACATTTTATTGAGTTAAATTGTAAGAGAGTAGAATTACTGAATCACAAGCTACTTAATGCCTCTCGACTAGTTATTCCGAATTCGGAAATGGCTGGTACACAAATGGCTCAATGAGATCATTCGAATATTCTTAATCAAAGCTGCATCATAACAATCTACCATCGCTAGATAGGTAGAGAAATAGCTCGACCCAACTGACTAACTATATCAACATTGGTAAGAAACGTAAGCTAGAAGCAGAGAGTAACATAAACGCAATCATAAACGAACAAAAAGAATATTACTACTTCAAATAGATTCGCATTATTATATTCTATCGGAGACTCTATAACGTATTGTAACGTCAATAAGACGAGACCCGCAAAAAGATCCTCTTCTTTACCAATCTTACTTGACGATGTTATCGATATACAAGCAATAATGAATACTCTCTCAAGTGTTGTAAATAAACAAAAATATAAACTAAAAGTTAACAACAACGACGTAAGAATTTTACCGCTTAATCCCGATGCTTACAGGAAATTAACAAAGTTAATTGAAGACCTAAAAGCGAACTTTCGTACGTATCAGCTCAAGCAAGAAGATTCTTTCCTAACCTAAATGAACCTAAATGAAATGAAACTTGAACTCCGAAAATATGGTAATGGAGTAATTAATATTAGCAACATAGGCCACGGTACAACAAAAGATCCACTTATTATTACTTTTTTTTATCGATTTGAAACAAAAATCTAACAATCAAACTGTATACAACATCAACCGATTAATGAATTCTGCAGTAAAAATTGAGCTGCTTCAGAAGGAAAGGCAGGTGGTTCGGTGTAAAAGATGTCAAAGATATGAGCACGTACAGAGATATTGCGATTATAATTATCGCTTCATTGAGTGTGCAAACTCTCATCCTACAACACAGTGCACGGAAATCAGTAAAAGTTCCTGCAAAACGCATTCATTGCGAAAAAGAGCATCCTGCATATTACAAGGAACTGTAGAAGAATAGGTTTCTTAAATCTGAAATTATCTCTTAAATGATCTCCTATGCTCAGGAACATCAAAACAAAGTAAAGGTATATGATAGCAGTATACAAAATAGCACGTATAATCCAAAAAACGATAAACTATATGAAATTAGCATCTTGTTGCCATTATTAAAAATGGTCATAGACAAGTTAAGAAGCAACGTACCAAAATGTAACCCTTACGCATAGCTCTTGGGAACGGCAACAGTCCAGTTGAGTATAAAAACGAGCTGGAATTCTTCTTAGATAATCAAGGAATAAAGGTAATGCTGATGTCTGAAACGCGTATTACCAGAAAAAAAAAAAACACTTGAAAGTAAATGAGTATAAAATATGTCACACACAACATTCGAGTAGCAGGGATCATGTTGGCACTGTAATTATTATCAAATCCAACGTGATACAGTATAAACTTCCATTGTATTATACAAAACGAACTATATTCAAGGAACGAACGTGGCGATAGAAGATCGCATAGCCCAATTACTGTGTTAGCAGTCTACCGTCCATCCAAGTATACTATCTCCAAAGAAGATTCTGATAATATCTTCGTTATCTTCGATAATAAATTCATCGTGAGAGGGGAGTTCGATGCTAAGCGTACCCAATGGGCCAGCTGAATCATCACAAGTGGCAAGAGTATATTTAAAAGCGTTAAATCAAACAGGTTGAATTATCTCAATACAAACGATCCAACATACTGGCCAACCGATACGAGTAAAGTGCCTGATCTATTAAACTATTTTATAATCAAGGACATCTATATACGAAGATATGTCCAAGTCAGTTCTTCTCTCGAACTCTTCTCAGATCATTCATCTGTTGTAGCAACAACTCATTCAACGATTATCGAAGACCAACCAAATTGTTCGCAACAAATTTATAAATTGCCTTCATCCTCTCAACATCGGCCGTAATATCGCTAGGAAGAAGCAAAGACATTTATGCAGCTGTGGAACGTTTAAATAATAACATAATAAATGCGATCCGTTCTACTGAATCAGGAGTCCGGGAGCAAATACGAGTATCCGCATTTCATAAAGAGGAAAACGTAGAAACTCGTAAGCTTGAAAGAATATGGCAAAGCAGTAAAGAGTCTGAAGTTAACGTAGGGTGAACAAACTAACGGAAAAATTGACAAAATTTCTTCGAAACTATAAAAATTAAAACTAACTATTCCCCCCCCCCCCCCCCCCCCCCCC
>JACXIX010000062.1:40797-52621 GCA_014737535.1 Bombus cullumanus | reverse complement strand
CAGAGGGTGTAGCGAGCCCTCGACTCGGCCAATTATGGGTATGGACTCGTGGTGGCAGTGGTTGTGGCCAAATGCTGGCAAGAGGGCCGATTTAAGGGGGTTGGCTCCCCCGAATGGCCTTCGGCGGGTGAGCAGCGTCCCACCTGCTCCGGATACCGTCCCGGAAGACGGTAGGGCTTGGAAAGGGCCCCGTTTGACCAGAGACGAGTGAAAGCCCCTGTAGGCCTAACTGATCGAGGTAACCTGGTACTTGGTACCACGTGCGCTGGTTGGGCGTAACCCAACCCCATGGCTCTAGGGATGCGCGGGCGCTGTATAGATACTAAATCTCAGGAAAGCTCCCGATACCAAGAATCATACTACTACCTCGTTCGGCTCTCCGCAGGGAGGGCTCGCTTAAGCGAGTCTATTGGGGCTGGCAAACCCACGTTCCCGCAGCCAGGGAGAACCGTCGGGACAAGCGTCCTGCCTACGTGAGTCCTTTATGTACACCGCAAGGAATGTTGCTGTAGTGTAAGACTAAGTCTTCCCCACGGAGCCTTGGGTAGTAGCGCACCCACGATCCTGAAGCCAAGGGTGAGACCGTCGGGAGAGCCTCCCAGGGCATTTCCTCAACTCTCGCTTACGTGAGTCTCATCTGGGTCTGTCGAGGACGGTTAGCAGGATAGCGGTGCAGCAGAGACGTGGCGGTACATCCACAAAGAACAGTCCCACCATTGACTAAGAATGGTACCACGGGCGGTCGAATGTTAGCCCAGAAGGTGTAGCGAGCCCTCGACTCGGCCAATTATGGGTATGGACTCGTGGTGGCAGTGGTTGTGGCCAAATGCTGGCAAGAGGGCCGATTTAAGGAGGTCTTGGAGCCCCCGAATGGCCTTCGGCGGGTGAGCAGCGTCGCACCTGCTCCGGATACCGCCCCGAGAAGAGGGTAGGGCTTGGAAAGGGCCCCGTTCCACCTGAGGCGAGTGAAAGTCCCTGCAGGCCTAACTAATCGAGGTAATCTGGTACTTGGTACCACCTGCGCTGGTTAGGCGTAACCCAACCCCTATGGCTTTAGGGTAGCCCGGGTGCTGTATAGAGATTCAATCCAAGTAAAGCTCCTGACACCAAAGAACCACACTACCTCGTTCGGTTGATCCGTGTATACCTCGACGACAGGTTGGTATGCTACACCAGCAGGGAGGGGGAGGAAAGGCAACCCGTCGAGTGCGGCGTACCGCAAGGCTCTGTGCTAGGGCCGATCCTGCGGATCATCGCGTACGACGAGGTACTGCGCTGCCCGCTGCCTCCGGGCGCGGCCATGGGGTGCTACGCTGATGACACTTTGATCCTGGTCGGGGGTCGCGGGTGGCACGAGACGTTGCGCATCGGCGAAGTTGCAGCCTCATGCGCGATACGTGCTGTACGCGGATTGGGCCTGAGGGTCTCCCGTGCGAAGTCGGAGGCCATCTTATTCTACGACTAAAACAGGCGAGGGACTCCTCCGCCCGGTCTGAGTGTAAGCATGGCGGAAGAAATTGTCGGGGTGGGATCGCGAATGCGATACCTGGGTCTCGACATCGACAGCCGGTGGACGTTCGAGCCGCACTTCGATTCCCTGTTGCCGAAGGTGACGGCGGCTGCCAACGCCTCGTGCGGTCTGCTACCGAACATCGGCGGGGCGGGAGTCGCGGTGCGCCGATTATACGAGGGCGATGTTCGGTCCCGGGTGATGTACGGGGCCCCGGTATGGGCTGGCAGTCCGATGGCGAGTCGCCGCAGCATACTGCTCCTCAGGAGGCTGCATAGGGTAACTGCCATCAGAATCGTCAGGGGATACCGAACTGTGTCGCACGCGTCGGCAACTGTTCTGGCCGCGTCCCCGCCATGGGAGCTCCGGGCGTCGATACTTAAGAAGAGGTATGACCAAAGGAGACTGTGGGACCCGGGAGTGGGCCAGGCCGAGCAGGCGGCTCCAGACGACCTAGGAACCGCCGATGAGGACGCATGGGACCAGTGGCGATCCCAGCTGATCAGCGAAGGAGGCGAATACCGAGGCGCGAAGGTGGTTCTCTCAAACTGGGGAACATGGAGAAGCCACCGTGGCCTCCCTTTCACCTACAGGATGACCCAGATACTCACGCGACACGGCGTGTTCGGGGAGTACCTGAGGAAAATCGGACGGGAGACGACGGACATCTGTCAGCACTGCGGGGAGGTCAGGGACACGGCGCAGCATACGCTGGAGTTTTGTTCGGCGTGGGAGCTGCTCCGCTGCACCTAGCGGCACGTCATCGGCGAGAGGCTCGCCCCTGCGACGATCAGAGCAGCGATACTGAGTGGCGGCAGGAATAAGAGGCTGTCCGCCTCTTCTGCGAGCGAGTTATGCTCGCAAAGAAGCGAGCAGAAAGGGAGAGGAAGAGACGCTCCCACCCCTGCAGGATAACGCGATGGCAGAGGATGGCAGTCAGGCGGCCTAGAACCGCTCTATCGCCACCACAACGAACCGCGATTAGAAGGAGTGACGACGCCAGGAGCAATGGCCCCCCCTAGCGCCGAAGTCAACAGCCAAGACCAGGACTGGCTCGAACGAGAGGACGCGAGAGGGAGTGCAACGGAAGTATTTCACGGAGGTACCTGGAGCACCCCGATCATACGCGCAGGATGGCCATCGTGGAGTTTTGGTCGTTACGAGTCCGACACTACTCCGCTGTTGCCGTCATTAGCGGCAGCGGAGTGTCCATGAGGATTCCTCCACGTGCAAAAAAAAAAGAGAAGAAAAGGTAGTATTGATAAACATTTTCACGTAAACACCGCTGTCTTACGAAAATCTTTGCTGATATTGAGTTTCCACTTTGAAGTTACGCAAAGCACAGATTCGTACAGCATCATAGTTATTCCACAGCGTTATTCATAGTTATTCGTACAGCGTTATTCCACACCTTTGGACCAGTGAAGATCTGCAAAAATAAGAATTTTATTTTACATTTCTGACTTGCTTTCGGATGTAGAATAACTTCCATCTGATTGTTTACTCATATTAAATCAGTAATTCATCAAATTTAAGTATACTTGACAAATTTTCATTTCGTCAAAAACGAAGCGTCAATCAAAAATTATTTGTTCTATATTTCCGACTTGTTTCTTTCACGTAGAATTATCTCCTTTCCGCTAGTATCACCAGTTCAATTACATTCTGTATAATGATGGATCTGAGTTACTTACGTGCGACAATAGATGTCACTATCCATTCATCCGATTGCAAAATATAAGCACATTACAAATAGAGTGAGTTCGGAAGCTAATAGTACTTTAACATTCTTTTTCAAGAGAACAGTTGCGTTGAGACCCATTGTTCCTTTCAGACTTTTTATCCTCACAATGGCTAGAACACGATGCAATGAGAGAATTTTGCCCTGAATTTTAAAGCGAAAATCAACGTGTAGCTACTTCCTTTGCAGTTCTCACCGATGCAGTTCTTACATCGACCCGTAGGTGTAGAATAAGGCTATGATGCTCGGAAGAAATCATTTTTGGACACCCGATACATTTTGAAGAAATGAAGCGAAATTAGTGCTTAAATATTATACTATTATTTATTATTATACTATTATAAAATTATTCTTAACTATCATTTTCATTCAGAATTTAAATATTTTCCGATATTTTAACATAAATAACATAGCACGCCGTTCAAACATAACGAAGTTGGCTTTTAAATCTTCAAACCGCTGCGGCCTATAAAAAAGAGTATAAGTTCGGCTTCTTATCGTTCCTAGATATACAACTTTCGTTGTTCACCACCAAGTCCGAAGGTGAACTAGGCACTACAATACGAGGGCTAAGTTAATTTGTATGTTTTAAAACTGGTCTGTCTAAACATGAATTCCGTGAGGTGTCTTATTGTATCTCAATTGTTTTCTTTCTTCTTTATTCACGATATATACAGTCATTATTGTAACATTTTAATTTTTTTCGTTCTTTATACTTTAAATATTTTTCTCTGATCGCAATATGCATTGAAATTAATATTCAATTTATCTTATTTTATTTCTAAGGCCCCCACTCATCAGTAAGCAATCTCGTGGATAAGACTCGTATGGGACTAGAATATTTCCGAACTTACAAACTTTCCGTAGATTAACCACATCTTACAACTATATTTGAAGTAGTTTATTTTCGTTTTCTAAATTATTTCGTTTAGTTAGGGTATATTGTGCTTGACCGGGCGTTGACACACCTCTGTTCCAGGATGAACTATCTACACGCTCGCCCGCACTGCACGCAAAACACATGTATATTGTAGGAATTTTTTATTTATTTAGAATGGATTAAACAGGAAACGATGGTAATTTAACGTGAACGAAATACAGTAATGTGCTATAACTAAGACAACTAAATAGTTAATTTACGACTGTCGTCACCACGGTTCCAGTGCTCTCTTTTACACGGATCACCCTCCTCGACAACGCTGACAACTCTCTCTCGTCCGACGATGATGACAACACTCTCCGACAACGCTGACCACACTTGGACTTCTCAACTCACGACTGACTGTTAATTCGTCTTTCTCCCTTAAACATCCCTTTAGCCCCACCACGTACGTGTTCCGTAACCGTCCGCGGCCATGGTCACGTAGGCCTTTTTTCCCGCGCAACTATTCGACTGAAAGACCCACGACACATTGATGGGCCGCTCGGTCCATTGAAGTTTCCAGACCCTTTGGCCTGTCGGCACTTCGGCTTTCTCGCAACATTGTTTATGGTTCACCCGATATTTCTTAGACAATCTGTCCACGATACTACAATATTTACGCCTTGCACGGTCCGAGCGAACTGCCTGCGCGCGCTGCGTGCCGTGTAGGTAAGTGACAATTCTGACAAATGTTATTATGGGACAGTTAATACTGTAGATTGGAATGATGAACTATAGATCGGAAATCAATCGATTTGTTGACATTTTCCGAAAGAACAAAAGATGTTAATCTTGAATATCATTACACAGTAACACACAGTATCTACACAGAGAGATAATAATCACTACATAGAATGATATTCACATACATAAAAAGTGAAAGAATAAGAAAATTTTAAAGGTACATGAAAATAAATTACAATATATATAAAAGACATATTTAAACTGTAGCATCGACTGGTTCGTCCAACGTTTTGTTTTGGTTGTCGAAATGCTCTTATCTTTTAAAAAGCAGTGGAAGGAGTATGGTGCTTTCTGCTCTGTACATCTTTCATCTAGGGAGATGTCGCGTTTCAGAGATATTCTGGTCAACTTCTGAATGTTAGGAACTAATAAACATAACCTATAACTGTGCATTTTTTTTATTATAAGTATTTAGTTCTCAATTTGACTTTTAGACTTACTTATTAAATTTTCTACCAATCATTGCCGCGTACGTGTTGCACCAATAAGTTATCGATACTTATCATTAACATGTTTATATGTATAAGTCAGCTATACGGGACGAGATTTCCTAACCTTTTCGCATAGATCAAAATCCATGGTGGAATTGAGGTGTCTGTTTTACTTGATCTCTCTCGCCTTATTTTCTCGCGGTGCTAACTGGGACCTACAGAATGACTAAGCGCCTTTAGTTCACAAAAGAGTGAGTGGTGCATAATAACACAGCTCAAGTTTCGCCGAGCAGATGCAGTAGCTTATCCGGTAAAAGGGATCAATGAATTAGCAGGTCTTCGATCTCCGAGATGAATGATACAACCAGAAATCGAAACAAAAAGTACTAAATTATTTATCTGCTATCCTGCAAGTGACGTAACCAGAGGATAGGTGAAATTGTTAGCTTTTACCGTATCACCGCAAACCTTGATACAAATGGGGGCATTCACTTCAGCTCGAGGCATATTTTAACATCTCTATATGACATGCATTCGGTGACTACTGATATATCAGAGTAAACTATGTGTTTGGAACTGTGAATATAGACGAAATTACATTATTGAAATTGTTTATAATTTCGTGTTATACTGCGACATATAGCGTTTAATCCAAACTCAAATTAAGGTAAAGGTTGGGAAAGAGAAATATCGTATTAAATATTTGGATCAATTTTATTTTCGATAGCTAAATAATAAAATAATTCCGAAACAATCATTGTATTCGAATAAATCAGTGCCTAGTTATTTCGTAGGAATTGTTTATAGCTGAATTTATTCCGTAACTACGCAAAATATGATCGATTATCCAGAAAGTACAATATTAGACACAAAAATTGCTTCTTCGTATTTCGTTTAAGAATCTATGACAATTTCGTCTAATTTTTAATTCGTCGAACACATTATGTATTTGCGATATTTACAAATATTTATGAAACACCGTAAATACAAAATTTAATTCTCTGTATTAAGTCGTAACAAAAGTTCGCAGCGTTTTTTAATGGCGGCGTTTGAAATGTCTACATTTACAATAGAAATGAATCATACATATTCATATCGTGAAAAATGATATTTAAACGCGCCGCTCTCGGTTGTTTATGCATGTATTTGTGAATTCTCAGTTACAAGTTTCAAGTGTATTTCTAAGGAAAGATGCAGGGAAGCGAGGTACATTTTCGTCGTTTGATGCTTTTTTAATACAGAAGAGGAAAAATGTACCGTTTATACAAATAGTGATGGAGGTGAGAATACCTTCCAGAGTTAGTCTAGTTCAGAAGTGGATGTGTTGATGAGGCCTATAGTCGTTGATGATCAAATCGTAACACTAATTGAAAGAACTATAGCGGCACATGAGCCAACGGAAGATTTGTATCGGGAGAGACTCATATTATTGTGCCTTGGAATACCAACGTTGTTTTGATTTGCTTTCTTAAGGTTTGCTTTACCTTTCTAAAAGTAAACGAACTCCGGACAAAATATTATTGCCGTTATTTGTAATCGTCAACCGGAGTTACATATGAACTCTAACTTTGAACTTTTTATAATAACACCTGTCGATATAAATAGACGAACATGCTCTCTAGGAAAGTCAAATAGTTGAATAGTTAGCGAGTAGAGGAGCTGAGTTGTTATCGATATATGAATTTTGAGCGAGCGACGATTACAACCGGCATACACTATTTTTGTACTTGTACTTACATTGATTTTAATATAATTGACTATTACAATTTTACTACTCGTTTCTTTATAAAACAAACCAACACGTTTAAAATAGCATCTCAGAAGTTACATACGTTTTTGAATAAATATATGTACAAAAAATCTATGTATCTAAATCTTCGTATTGTATCTGAATCTCACCTAAAAAAACGCTATGAACTTTTGTTCCAAGACATATGGTAATCATATGTTATATTAATTGATATATCAAATGTTACATATTCAAATTACGAAATTGAATAGGACAGTGTAGTGGCACATGAGTCAGAGAACATTTCAAATCGTGTTGTTGTTTTGCCTCGGAGTATCAAGACCATTAGAGTACAAGTAATGTAAGAACAAATAAACTCCGGGCAAAACAATGTCGCCACTACACACAACCGTCGAATGAAGCCGAATTTGAACTTTCCGACTTTCCCCCCGACCAGTATAAATAAACAGACGCGATCGCGGACGGGACAGTATCGAACAGTTCTTAGCGAGTTTCAGCGAGTATTAACGAGCATCTACGCGCCGAATACAACGAGTATTTAATCAGAGGTTTTATATTGTACCAACGACTACCTGTACGTATAACAATTTATTTCAATATACCTGACGGATTGCGATAGCAATTCTTCACCCTTATTATTTCGCAATATCTAATCTCGACGAAATCCACCACAATAGCAATAATAGTATCTGCATTGTTTATCTCTTTGTTATAAATGCAGTACACATTTGAGTATGTATTAAACATTTTACAACGTCAATTTATGAAAACATAATAGGAAAAAATTACTTACTAATGCTGCAATTAGTGCTATCGACGTGGCTGCTCCGTAAACTATGACTGATTCGAATATAAACTGTATAGCTAGAATAACCTCATAACGTGGAGAGATTGTTGCTGTGAATGGAAATTCCATTCTGATTAAAAACTTCCTTTGTTTTGAGTCTGATGAAAGTTGATCTTCGTCAAATAATGTTAAAGCAAGTCCTGCATATACGAAGAAAGTAATCGCGAAATAACCAATTAAAAAATTCGAAATGCGAAAGGATAATATAGCCTTATCCGACATTATTCGTTTATTTCGAGCGGTAGAGTTATCAATATTCCAGTCTTCAAACATGGTCGTCAGGATTTCATAAAACGTTCTGTAGCAAAATAATAATTTTTTAAAGTCAAGCATATGAAATATATACCGAAAATTGAATTTCGTTAAACGTTTCTCAATTATCAGTGCCACTGTAATTTTAACGTAGTGATAGTTGTTTCATCTAAATGAATATACGGTTATACTGGATGCGTATTCGAACGGCTAGCTCGTTGTTCATATACAGTCAACCTACTGAGAGCCTTAACACTTTACCGACCGATAGCCGCTTAATCGGTTTTTTGTTGCCGACGCTTACCGATCGATAGCCTAGTAATCAGCTTTTTGTCGCCGACAATCTATCTCATTATTTGAGCAGGAATTTATTATTTAGTACTAAGGTACCTTGCTCAGTTGCGGCAGTTGCGTTGGTTTGTAAGCTCTCACAGTTTTATACCAATTTGAGAAACTTACCGTTCGCGATGAACGAAAAGAATGGTATTGGAGAGTCTAAACTGAAACAGAGCCGGCGTCAGGGGAATTTGTTTCTGAGCTGCTGGTCGGACGTGCGTATGCTGTTGAACCGCTAGCAGTCAGTAAAGTGTTAAAATAAATGAAAGTGGTTATATCGCACGTCGCCCGATGTCGTCGGTATACGTACGATGCGTCGTCCAAATCATTGATTTTTTCGTCCAACTTCTTGCGACTAGGAATACGATTGGTTCGTCGTCTGCATACTGGACGTCCGATGTCGTCTTTACACGCAAAGCATCAAATCGATTCGATCTTTTCGACCAATTTGTTGCGACTGAAGATATATAACCCACATCTTTCAAGCGAACTTCCTATTTGAAATCGTTCACGATGTAAGAAAAATGAAAGATTATTGTAAGAAGTGAAAGATTTGAATAATTCTAGAAATAGACGTTGTATGTATAGATATTTGTGCGTTGCACAAATAATTGACGCTCACAATTAGAAACTTTCATGATGAATGTGACACATACGTGTGAGTACGTGCAAGTACGAGTCTGAAATTTGCAGTTTACAATAAAGTCTGAATAAAAATTGAAAATTTGGGACCGCTACAAAATATTTATATACTCTTGCACACACACATTTTCAAATTATATTTTGCCGACACCGACGGACGTAGAAACGTAGAAGCAGAGAAAGAAGAGATGGAGTGATCGACAATCGCGATAGTCACAATGGATTAAAAGCCTACATCTCAGGCGAAGCAACACTAATGCAGCCAACAGACTTTTTATTTTTGGCTTTTGTTAATCAAAAATTCATTAACATATTATTAACGCGGTGTTTCTCGTTAAAATGAAGTGCGATGTTATGCGGTTTAGGTTTAACTAGTAAGAAATAGTAAACATTTGTTAAATCCGTGTCATAGATCTGATCGTCCGCATACGCATCCAGTATAACCGTAACCTAATGAATATATTTCGTTTATTTGCTTATGAAAAGTAAATAGGTTATACAATATGTTTATATCTTACCGTTTATGAAGCCAAATAATGGTAAATTTGAGGAAAAAGAGTGAATTTGATAAAGTAATGCTCAATCCATCTAATAATTCAATTAAACTCGATTTAATATGTGTAATACAATACCAATATTGAAATACTAGAAATGTTAACATTACTGCCGTCCAAATGATAATTTTTAATATTGGATAAGAAGAATCTGGCCAAACACCGAACAAGCGAAGACTATATTCCAAAGGACGATTGATCATACTTTTCGAAGTCATCTTCATCAACTTTTGGTCTACGTTAAAACAGAATGTAACACCAGTCTAATAATTACTATAGCTGTAATCGCACTGATTTATTATTATGCGGTAATAAAGCACGGAATTTGGCACTAAATATCATATCAATTAATATTATATGTAAAATTTAAAAAGTCAAACAATTTCGTTATCTCGAAAACTCGTTGTAGAAGATCTCGTGTTATTATTTATTTATTTAACATTTTTCTCAGCTTAATTAATCTTTTCTAAAATCCCTTCGAGTAATACCACTGTAGTGACAATTCAAATAAAATCGATAGTGCAGGTTGAAGTAATTTCTTTAACGTATTTGCAGGTTGCACAGGTTGAATGTCCACTATATACTAAACTTTTCTCAGTGTTCTTATCGATTAGATGAAATTACCTAGCATTATTACACTAATAATCCTAAGGTATCAATAATAAAAGCGAAATGACTTATTTTCCATAACTGCAACTTTGAGAAAAGAAAGAAGTCCACTCATTTATAATTGCAGCGATAAGAGCATGTAATCTTGCTTGCGTTCGCATTATCACGAATTTTATAGCGATACTCCTAACTTCTGGAGGAAAGACTATAATAACATTCTGTACATACGATGACTCATACATGACGACTTCAAATGACCAGTGAATTAATAAGCGAATTATTTGTTGCACGAAAAAATGTTTCAAACGTTGCACGATTTCCAGAAAGACATACAGAGCTATAATCGGTGTGTTGCTACTTTACTATCTTATCGAGCTTTCAAATGGAATGTAACATTCCTTTTCGGATTCATATCAAACATTAAATTGTATGTGAAAAGAGGTATTACACAAATAAATCAATTAAAGATATATGCACTACTGGGCGATGCAGAATCTTCGGTGGCTTCGTGAAACGGAGCTTTGACCGACATCTTGTGATAGGTCGTACACTGTTACGAAAACACGATTTTAAAAATAAAAGATCGTCACTTAAAATTTTCTGGCGAAGAATTTAACCCAAAGGAAATCACGAGAATCGAGAATCTAGTCGTTCACTCGACTCGGAATGATTTACGATGAAGAGAAGAATGGCGACGATGGATTTCGTGCGATGTAAAATATAACAAATCTTTATTCGATTTGAACCGAGGTAGGTGCCGCACAATAAATAAATAAATAAAGAACGAAACAAAGTTGTTTGCGCGATATAATAAACAATACCATACATTACCAATACTTTACAATTACAATTATTTCACGGAAAGCCGTTCACTGATTCAAAGTCAACTCATAAATTGTGTACAGTTTTACAAGTGTTAAATAATGGAATTCCAAAGAAGACTATTTTCGTTACAACAACAATCGTTCCATGCCATAGCGTGTTCAAGCGCGTGACGCTGTTGGCAAAAAATACGGCTTCTCTCTTCTGCTCTCCCACTTGCACGAACGGTAACGCATAAGCAACGAGATATTTCCCCTTAAAATCACACCATTCCGAGTGTTACGTCGCGCAAGACATCTGCACGCCATCCCGCGCTGCTTGACCGCCGACAGTATTACGCACCGTCCTTCCGACCCTCAATAAATCGAAGGACCCCGTAAAACGTTAACGTTTTAACGTCATTGTTTTCACACATCAGTTCGTTGCTGAGTGTGGAAGCGTGCAGACGTGTGTCTAGTGCTCTGTGAAAAAAAAACAACACGTGTCGCCCATCCGTCGAAGGTGTCTCGAGGCCAACTCAGCCCAAGTGTTCATAACATACCAGTGGATAATCCAACGCTCCTAACCTCGGATCCGAATCATAGCCTCTCGACTAGTTACCTCTAATTGGATTAACTAGATCGACGATGGCCCAAGCATCCCGACCAGGCTCTCTAGAGCACAA
>JACXIX010000062.1:0-36717 GCA_014737535.1 Bombus cullumanus | reverse complement strand
AAACAAATAAAAAAAAAAAAAAAAATTGTTTTCACACATGTTTGGCAGTCAATCTGTTTGTCCTGAAGGATTTTCCAATCCTCGAAGTATTTTCGGTATATAGCTGGTAATTAGAACGGTCCTTGGGTTTATTACACGTTCTTACAAATTACGGAGAAAGCGAGTAGGTGCCTAACGGAAAAAGTGAATAAGTGTCTAACGGAAAAGCCGGGTTTTCCCATGAACAATGTCAACCCCGAGCCACGTCGGTCGGAGGCTTCCTTCTCCAATCGTTATTTATTAACGCTGGCTATAACCAATGGGCATCGCGGATCGTTATCCTCACTTTCTAACGAAAAGTATGAACAACGAATCCACGTCCTTAGTTCAAAAGACACACCCATACCGAGCTTTCCTCCGTAATCACACAAGAACGAACCTTACTTGTTCTCAACACGTGAGAGAAGTCACTACTCTCCAATCTCTGTCTCAAGCTCTAGAACATTCATTGTTCATCTATCGGAGTCTCGTATCTCCAAATATCGTCTACGTCCTTTATATTCTACATAACGGTATAACTTATCAGTGTATTAAGTGTTGAAAGATATAAAGTTTATAGCCCTGTGAATCGCAGTGTTATACTCCCTCAATCACCCCTATTATCCTAACCGAAATAAGGGGATCGATCTATTCGTGGTGCCGATTCTTGCAATCGTAACGGGAATTTACAACTCCCGTTAACGCGTTTTCTCGCGACCGCGTCTCCCCGCGATAGGTCGAAAATACACCGAGAAAGCTCGGTGATGTTATTAAACTTAATCTTGTCCGCCAACTAACGTTTATTTAACATTAAATTTAGAAACCTTTACACGGACTTTAAATCGAACATACTGAAATCTGATATGAGTTTCTAACATCTTGGAATTCGAATACTTCGTACGTCATAATCGATCACTAGATCATTCTCTTTTATATAATACTTGCCGTGACTGCGGAGCATATCGACGGAGCACCATCATGCTGATAGGATATTTGAGAACGTATGACAAACGGTACATTTTTTAATAGACCTGGAGTGTCTCGACTAGAAAGGTGGAGTGCGTGAACAATTCTCTAGTGGAGTAGGGTTCAATGATTTGGTGATAACATTCAGACTCCACCAATACAATATAGATTGCCAATTTCAGGCAGTCAATAAGGGTTATCTATTGCTCAGCATTGCATATCTTCTAAAAGATTTTAGTATTTTAGACTGTATTTCGTATAATACTTTTTTACACAAAATATGATGCTTTACCTGAATTAGGAAAGAAATGTTAAATATTCCATTTAAAAAACTGAAGAACCGTCACATCTCGATAAAAGAACAAAATAACAATAACTGATCGTAGCACTGTAAATTCCCTTGGAAACTATATAATTTTTGCTTGAAACACTGTTTTGTATACCAAATAATTTACGAGTTAAGTGAAGTCTACAAGCGAGTATACAAGCTGCGTCAGATTTTAACTTTGTTTAACTTTTGAAATACGAAATTAACATTCACCGATGTGCGACACGAATTTTCGATCGGTAAAGCGGTATATTTTCTTCGGCAGAGTATGTCTGAGTATGTCGTGAGGTATGTTAAGGTATGTTTTAGTTGCCTTCAGTACGTTTTATCGCAAGAAAAGTTAGACGATGATACTACTGGGGTCCGCAGGACAAGAGCGGGCCATATCCTGATAGAGTTCGATAAGGCAGTATCCGTAAACGAGGCTGCGGTCAAGCTGAGAGCCGCCTTAAGTAATAGCATGGATGTGGCGGTCTTGGTTAACAGGACGACGCTGCAGATTAAGAATATCGATCCTCTTACAAGCAAGGAAGAGCTGGTGGAGGAAATTAGGGCACAATGGGGCGTTGGCGATAATATGGAGGTCCATGAAGATGACGCCGTGGGGCACGCAGGCGGCGGTGGTCGTGCTCCCCGCGAATGGGATGCCCAACGAAGATAGGAGGCTGAGGACGGGGCTCACTATAGCCTCGGTCAGGCCTTTGACGAATGTGCAGAGGTGTTACAGGTGCCACATGCTAGGGCACGTGGCAGCGAAGTGTACCGCGGTATGTGCTGGCAAAGAATTGTGCAGACGGTGCGGCAGTGCCGAACATGTGATGAAGGACTGTGACAGAGAGACAAGATGTGCCATGTGCTCTAAGCACGAGGGTTGGAATGCCAGACATATCACTGGCTCGTTGGCGTGCCCGATGGTGTGCCTAGGGGGGAGGGGTATAAGACGGGGGTTCGATTAGGGCCCTACAAATTAATTTAAATAGATGCAGGCTTGCGCAGGACCTGATGATGCAGTATGCTTGGGAGAGCAGGGTGGACATAGTGATCATCTCGGAGCCCTATAGGCAATTGCCTTGGTGGTACAACGACGAGGGCGGGGATGCATCTATATGGGTCACCCTGTTTAATGGCAGGTACGCGGCAGGCGAGACCCTGATCCAAAGGAATGCTATTGTAGGGGTCAGGATCGGTGATGTGTATTGCGTCAGCGGGTACTGTTCCCCGAATATGAATAGACGCGATTTCGAGGTCTATTTGGCAGAGTTAGATGAGGTTTTGGGGGAGGGCGCTAGCTGCGCACCGGCGCTAATGGATGCCGGTGACTTCAACGCGAAAAGCAGAGTGTGGGGAGGCAGCAAAACTGATAAGAGAGGAACGAGCTTGCTGTACGTGATAGCGAGGCGCAATCTAGTACCGATTAGGACGATGGGGAACTACTCCTTTCTGAGAAATGGAAGGACTAGTTTCCCAGACATTTTATGCATAAACAGACGGATGAGGCTGAGTTGGAGGAAGAGTGCAGTCTTGGATTGGTACTCAGCCTCTGACCATCTTTATATAATGCATGCATTCGCGAACAGCGTTAAACGGGTGGATGGCGGGCGCTTCGTTTATTTAACGAAGCAGATAGACGTAAATAGCTTTTTACATAAATTTGACACGATGTATGCGAATCACGATCTTAGAATTGACGAGTCGGCATGCGACGACAGACTTCAGAATAGTCTGGAGCGTGCCTGTGCCGAGGAATTCAGAAAGAAGTTTCCGTCGCGGACAAAGAAGAGAAGCAACTACTGGTGGAATGAAGAGATCGCCACCCTAAGGAGCGCCACTCTCAGGGCAAGAAGGAAAGCGCAGAGAGCAGTGGCGGCCTATAGGGAAGAGGCGGAAGTCCTGGTGGCTGAGTACAAGGCCCAACGAAGGATGCTGAAAAGGGCGATCAAACGCAGCAAAGAAGAGTGTTGGAAGGGGTTCTGCGCCACCTTGGATCAGGATCCGTGGGGCAGGCCGTATCGGGTAGTAAGGAGTGGATTGATGCGGTCGACACCACCTGAGCCCCTTAGTAAGGACAGGGTGGCGGGAATTTTAGAAGACTTTTACGTCACCGGGCAGCAACTGCGACCGGCTAGGCAGGAGAGCAGATCGACCCCAACTGTGGCACTCGACGGAGGGGCGGAGCTAACAATAAAAGAAGAAGATCTCAAGATGGCCGTCGGGAGGTGCAATCCGAAGAAGGCTGCAGGGGTGGCAGGGGTGGATGGGATCCCCGGTGCCCTCATCAGGCTGCTGGCGGATAAACGACCGAGTGTGCTCCTAGGGGTGCTCAATGGCGTGAACAACTGCGGCAGGATTCCGGCAGTATGGAAGGTGGCTAGGGTAGTACTTATACCCAAGCCCAATAGGGACCTGGCCACGTCGTCGGCATATAGGCCGATTAGCATACTGCCGGCATTGAGCAAGCTCTGAGAGCACTCGCTAAAGATGCTGATAGAGTGGAGCACTGGAGGAGAACCGTTGCACAGGGACCAGTTTGGCTTCAGGCGGAGGAAGGGGACACTTGAAGCATTAAACAGGATGGTCGTAGTTGCGGAAGAGTGCAGAAGGAAGGGCCTGGTCTGCGTTTTGATCGCCCTTGACGTGAAGAATGCATTCAACACGTTGAAGATAGACAGCATCCTGGAGGAGGCTGATAGGAGGAGGCTACCAGGAAAGAATCCGGGAGCTTATTAGGGATTACCTGGCCGAGAGGAGAATTATTGTCCACTGCCGGGACGGCGTTGTAAGGAGGGAAGTCTATGCTGGAGTTCCGCAGGGGTCGGTCTTAGGACCGCTACTGTGGAACCTGGTATATGATGGGATCCTGAAGACGCTTGACCGGGAGAAGGATATCGAAGTTGTGGCATTCGCCGACGATCTGGCGATTCTCCTTAAGACCAGGGAGCTCCTTGGCATGGAGGACAGGATAAGGACCATCATCGGTATGGCCACCAGATGGTGCAAGGATACTGGTCTGCACCTCGCAAGAGAGAAGACGGAGGTTATCCTCTTAACAAGGAAGAGGATACCAAAGGTTTTTAAGATTGACGTGGGGGATGGGGGAGAGATCTCCACTAGCAGAACCGTTAAATATCTGGGAGTTCTGCTAGACAACGCTAGGGGGTTCTCTTCCCACCTTGAAATGGCGTGTGACAAGGCGGATCGATTCTTGGGTACCATACGGGGCTTGCTCCCCAATGTGAATGGCCCAGGGGGTCTAGTAAGAAGACTCTACTATGGTGTGTGGGAGTCTGTGGTCCTGTATGGCGCACCCATATGGGCCTCATCTCTGAGGATGGAGAAAAATAAGAAGATAATAAGGAGGGCACAAAGGGCGGCGATGATCCGCACGTCTACTGCTTACCGAACCCTGTCACATGGAGCCTTGTGTGTGGTAACGGGCAATATACCCATACACATAAAGGCGTGGCTCCGGTGGAAGCAGTATGGCGTGAAGAGGCGGATCATCGAGAACATCGAGAACATCGAGAACCCGGAGGAAGAAGCGCATGCTTGGAAGGATGAACTTGAAGACCTCAAGATGGAAGCTGAAGATAAGTGGAGGGTGGAATGGGCTTTCCACAATCTCCGTAGCTGGACGAAGATACTGGTTGAGGACCCATTGGTGTTCCACGAGACGAAGAGGAGCGTCGGGTACCACGCGATGCAGATTCTGACTGGCCATGGTATCTTCAATGCATGCCGCCAGCGCATTGGAAAGGAGACGCATACCAGCTGCTGGGATTGCGGGGCTTCCATGGACGACGCTGAGCATGTGCTCTTTTGGTGCCCCAGATGGGCAAGAGAGCGTGCCGAATTAGGAAGTGAATTTAAACTTGGGAATCGGATCGAAGAAGATCGCCGCTAGTGAGGAATTGTGGAATAGGTTTTCCACTTTTTGTACGAAGGTCATGACCGACCGGATGAGGAGAGAAAAGGAAATGGAGTCTCTGCGCAGAAGACGGAGCGCAAGAGGGACGTAGAAGAAGATGGAGTAACGATGGATGGAGTAGGGTACGAGTAGTAGAGGCCAACCCGAAGTAGTGTCGTATGATTGTACCGGGTTGGAACCTCGAGTACCGTAAGGAGAGAAAATGAGGAGGGGTTTTTAGTGGGTATAGCATAACATCTGCCGAGTCCCACATAACCTGGCGATGCGCGTCGCCGGGTATGCGTAATAGCATTTTCCCCTCCTCACGCAAAAAAAGGTACTGTTGCTGCTGTATAAGATTTTGTCTTCGTCCGAGTTGGCTTCTTCTCAGTTAGGAATCGTGGAGAAAAAATCGGACTATGAGTGCCGGGATATGAGCCTGGTCGTGAACGTTCGTAACCAACGGCGCTATCCACTGCTCTGACGTCGTCCGGTCGAGTATAGGGTCTTTATGTAGCAAGCCACGGAACAGAAACCGTTGGAAAGTTTTTCTGTCGAGTGCTACTACACGCGTATCGTCCTGCACACTCGAATTTATGTTATCAAGCATCGTTCGTCATATCCAATGTGTTCCACAATTTGCCTCGTTACGACACGCACTTTATCATTAAAAAGCTCACCAACGTGTTTGAAGGTAAAGTAGAACCGTTACCATTGACTAAAGAGAAATAATATTTCTTTCACTGAATATGTACAAGTGCACATTGGAAAAAAGTATGTAAAGTTCCGTTTCATCGACTTTTTCAAATTTCTAAATTCGGGTATCGGCAAATTATCATCGAATTTGGAGAAGAGCTAGTTGCGTATCGTACGAAACGCGATCGAACATCTTCCAGGAAATGATTTCGAATTTTTCGATAGGAAAGATATTGTACATTTTCGAACATGCGCAGTTGTGAGCAGGTTGACGGAGGAAAGGATTTGCAGGCCAGACAGATAGATTACAAAGTGGACTGTATAAAATTATTATGGGATCTTACTACAATTAGCTTATTTAAAATGGATTAAACAGGTGTCGGTTAAACAGGAAACAGGATGGTTGTTTAACCTGAACTAAATACAATAACGTACTACAATTGTTTCGACCGTTCGCGGAGAGACGCGATCGCTAAAAAGCACACCAACGGGAGTCGTAAATTCCCGTTACGATTCTACCATCGACGCCACGAAAGGATGGACCCCCTATTTCGTTTAGGAAAATAGAGGTGGTTTAATTGAGAATAATTCTGAGTTAACAGGTTAAGATGCACTTTATTCCAACAACTCAATAACTTTAATATTTAATATAATAGTGAATATGTCGATAGCTAAAAACCCAGGTTTTCCCATTTTTATTGGCCGGAGCAATAGCCTTACGGAATGTCTCGATTTGACTTTATGTTGGAACAATCGAGGGCCTTGAAGTTAAACTAAAAAACGGTACTTCGTTCATGACCATGCCTTAGGATTATTGCGGTTCGACCTGTGATGTTTGCCCTGCTAGTGACCGTCCCGACCGAGGGACGGCATACAGCTCGTACCAGATAACAGGACGTAACAATAATTAACACAACTTAATAGTTAATTTGCAATTCTCGTCCCCACGGTTCCAACGCTCTCAATTCGTCTTTCTCCCTTAGCATCCCTTTGTCTTTTGTCTTAGACCCACCACGCGGGTGTTCCGCAACAGCTCGTGGCCAGGATTACGCAGGACATTTCCACGTAACTATTCGACTGAAGGACCGACGATACATTGTTGGGTCTGTCGGCACTTAGGCTTTCTCGCGACATTGTTTATGGTTCGCCCGATATCTCTTAGGCTTTTCGTCCACGATACTACATTATTGGATGCGTAACTATCAAGGGACTATGCCTTCTAAATATGATATGATATCAAATGTATGTAACTACCCTGTCGTGCCCGGCGGTATGACCACGATCGTTGATTTTCGTAAGACGGAGGAAAACCTTGTGCCGCTAGAATGCGATACACATTTACCTACGCGCTAACTGTTGTAGCGGCACTTTCCGCAGGGAGGGCTCGCTTTTGCGAGCCTATGGGGGCTGGCAAACCCACGTTCCCAGCCAGGGAGGACCGTCGGGACAAGCGTCCTGCCTACGTGAGTCCTCTATGTACACCGCAAGGAAGGTTGCTGTGGTGCAAGACTAAGTCTTCCCCACGGAGCCTTGGGTAGTAGCGCACCCACGATCCTGAAGCCAAGGGTGAGACCGTCGGGAGAGCCGCCGAGGGCATTTCCTCAACTCCCGCTTACGTGAGTCTCATCTGGATCTGTCGAGGACGNGTTAGCAGGATAGCCGTGCAGCAGAGACGTGGCGGTACATCCACAAAGAACAGTCCCACCATTGACTAAGAATGGTACCACGGGCGGTCGAGTGTTAGCCCAGGGGGTGTAGCGAGCCCTCGACTCGGCCAATTATGGGTATGGACTCGTGGTGGCAGTGGTTGTGGCCAAATGCTGGCAAGAGGGCCGATTTAAGGGGGTTGGCTCCCCCGAATGGCCTTCGGCGGGTGAGCAGCGTCCCACCTGCTCCGGATACCGTCCCGAAAGACGGTAGGGCTTGGAAAGGGCCCCGTTTGACCTGAGACGAGTGAAAGCCCCTGCAGGCCTAACTGATCGAGGTAACCTGGTACTTGGTACCACGTGCGCTGGTTGGGCGTAACTCAACCCCTATGGCTCTAGGGATGCCCGGGTGCTGTATAGATACTAAATCTCAGGAAAGCTCCCGATACCAAGAATTAGACTACATGTTGTAGCGGCACTTCCCCACGGAGCCTTGGGTAGTAGCGCACCCATGATCCTGAAGCCAAGGGTGAGACCGTCGGGAGAGCCGCCGAGGGCATTTCCTCAACTCCCGCTTACGTGAGTCTCATCTGGGTCTGTCGAGGACGGTTAGCAGGATAGCCGTGCAGCAGAGACGTGGCGGTACGTCCACAAAGAACAGTCCCACCATTGACTAAGAATAGTACCACGGGCGGACGAGTGTTAGCCCAGAGGGTGTAGCGAGCCCTTGACTCGGTCAATTATGGGTATGGACTCGTGGTGGCAGTGGTTGTGGCCAAATGCTGGCAAGAGGGCCGATTTAAGGGGTGCTGGCTCTAGGGATGCCCGGGCGCTGTATAGATACTAAATCTGAGGTAAGTACCCGACACCAGGAACCATACTACATGTTGTAGCGGCACTCCGCAGGGAGGGCTCGCTTAAGCGAGTCTATGGGGGCTGGCAAACCCACGTTCCCGCAGCCAGGGAGGACCGTCGGGACAAGCGTCCTGCCTATGTGAGTCCTCTATGGACTCCCCCCGAATGGCCTTCGGCGGGTGAGCAGCGTCCCACCTGCTCCGGATACCGAACCCGAGAAGAGGGTAGGGCTTGGAAAGGGCCCCGTTCGACCTGAGACGAGTGAAAGCCCCTGCAGGCCTAACTAATCGAGGTAACCTGGTACTTGGTACCACGTGCGCTGGTTGGGCGTAACCCAACCCCTATGGCTCTAGGGTAGCCCGGGCGCTGTGTAGATACTATATCCAAGGAAAGCACCCGACACCAAGAATCATACTACATGTTGTAGCGGCAGGTCCCGCAAGGAGGACTCGCTTATGTGAGTCTATGGAGGCTGGAAAACCCACGTTCTTGCAGCCAGGAAGGACCGTCGGGGCAAGCGTCCCGCTTACGTGAGTCCTCTATGTACACCGCGAGGAAGGTCGCCGGGGTGTAAGGCTAAGCTTTCCCTACGGGGCCTTGGGTAGTAGCGCACCCACGATCCTGAAGCGAAGGGTGAGACCGTCGGCATGTATTAAATCGGAGGTGAGCGATATCTTTATTAGAATTCCAGTAACACCATCCAGTTTAGCATTGGGCCAGTCACCCCTTATGAAATAATATCCATTGAACTGAATCATATGTCGCTGAAATGACTTTGTTTCGAAGAAGAAAACAAAATCTGGTTTATGTTAAAAGAAAGAATGTAATACATGACGTGTGTCGTTAGAAACTAAAGAATTAACGCTTTATTGTATAATTTTTAGAGATCGTTTAAAAAAATCAACTTGTGGCGGCACATGGTTTGAAGGACAATTCAAACCATGTCGTTGTTTTGTCCCGGAGAGGTAAGACCGTTAAGACAAAAACACATCGAGAAACAAATAACCTCCGGACACAAACAAGAACGCCGCTACACCAACCGTCGTAGGAAGCCGTCTGAATTTCTTGGCTTCCCCCCCGACAATAATAAAACAGTCGAACGCGACCGAAATCAGAGACTGATAGATACGATCTGGAATCCGGTGTGCGAGGACGAGTACGAGTGCGTGTGCGACTCTTCTTTACGGTCTACAGTGAGCGAGTTATACCGGTGACGAAATCGACCTGTAATCAACAGTTTATTTATTGTTAAATATATTGACTATTTAGTAGAACTGACTTGTTTATCGAGTCCTAACGCCCTCTCCACTACAAACTTTATTACCAGTGTGAGGGAAAATTATTTGTGCCATTGCAGGCGATTCTCCATTGCTGCCGAAAGTCATTCATAAACTTTATTCCACATAATGTTAATGATTTCATCATAAATTTAGTGTAACCATACTTCACTGAAAGCAATAGTTTTCGAGGATCCTAATTCGTCAGAATTGACAGGAAGATACCGTGAAAACGTGACTCGCTTTCCATGCTATCAACAAAATATCTATTTGTCGCTCAAGTAGCAACCAAGTTTGCTAAGAAGCCGAAAGAGGCTGCTATGTCTCTAAATTTACGATTAGGTGAAACGAAATTCTTTTCCGATTTTAATTCGTTTCTCTTAACCAAATCATTTTGTGTTTGACAAACTTTCATTCTATTCTATATTCTATAGTTCTGTGTATCATTGTATATAATACGGTTCGTTCTTTTGAGAATCGTTATCATGATCTTGCTCAATGTGTTTATACGCGCATTCATCCGGATTGTGATTTTCTTTACATTTAACGCAAGAGTAGGTCATATGACAATTAACTGCATTATGTCCCCAATGTTGGGGATCTTTTAGCTGATTTTCGGACAATAGCTTTGTTATAAGCATATCTAGAATGACTTGATCCTTTCTTCTTAAACAGCCAACATTTACAATATTTATGTAGCGGCACTCGACACCAACTAGCGTCGGACGACGGCAGCGCCTTAGGTTACGAACGTTGGGGACCCGATTTTCTTCCACGATACAAAAAATGAGAAGGAAAGCAGCAGTACCCCAGCAGCGACATCTGCACCAGCAGCAGAACCTATCTCAGCCTCTACAGCCAGCAGTAGCACTATCATTACTATATATCTACATTTATATTTGGAATATTTGAAGACTTTATCTCTTTGTTAAATTATGCTTCTAAATAACCAATGATATACTGAAAGCTTGCGAGTCCGAGGACATGACTTGATATACCCCATAACGGAATTATTTATTTAGAAATCTCATTTTGTATGCGGAAAACCCCGAAAACATACCATCGAATGAATTCACAAATACTTTAATCGGACAGAAACGATTTACCTGCACAGTTGGCTGCTGGACCGTAAATGAATTACCAATACTGATCGATACTGCTCGTTCATTGGATGTACCATACGATGAATGCTGACGTTGACTGAGACTAGTTGTCAATGTTACCGGCATACTGATCCCATTGGACTATTTGCACTTGTTAGGCCTTATTCTTTTCTTTTTCTATTCCCTTAATTGCGTAATATTTTCCAGAATTTCTGAATAAAACCTTTTAGTATGAAGACAAAAAATCATATACACCAACAGCAGCACACTATCACGACATAACCACCTCAAATCTATAACGACATAACAGAAATATGCCCCCTTTTGCCTCCATAAATAATTAATAAATAAGAGCACATATAAACAATGTTTATACAGATTTTACATACGCACAGCTATCGTCCTGTCCACGGGTGCACACAAAAAAATCACACACGCATTAAGTATTCTTGAAGTGCTACTAAATGTGGTCAAAACTGTCTCGCACGAACCACGCACATTTTCCACACAAATTACCAATCACTGCATACTACAATATTCGCACATATACAAATAAAAAAACAAATCAAGAAGTCAAAGGAAACTGTAAAAAGATAGTTTAAGCTTAACATCCCAACTATAACAAATTTTGTACATTATTTTAAAAATTTTTCCACTTATTATTTGATAATTCAGTGGCAAATATTTGGACTGAAAGTGTGAAGATTTTGAAACATAGATACAATCGATAAAGAAACGAATGACAGTGGGATCAATAAAGGGTTAAATAAGCCGAATACTCTCGAGGAATTCTACGCCGGTAGTGTTGAGAAATGTTAAGTTGGTATGATCACTAGTTGCTACAAGCTAAGTTGGTACGACTTCTGGCGACGCTCTTTTGTCTTAGAAGTCGTCCACGCGCTAATTGACTGTGTGTCTGCTTAGTGGTAAAACGTGTTGTACGAGGCGGAGAAATATACAAAGTGAAATACCGAATCTGTATGAAACGATTAATTAACAACCCCAAACCTACATTAATTAACAGGTAGTGTGATTCTTGTGACTGGAGTAACCGGTTTCGTGCGAATAGGTCTTTTGGAAAAACTGATGCGCGTGTGTCCGCGCATGGTTGCCCGATATATACTAATTCGCCTATACTATACTAAACTAAAACTAAGGAAACGATAGAACAACGATTTTAGAAGCTCGTAAATGATTCTGCTCATAAATATTATTTTTGTTTCTTTCAATATTTATTTTTATATATATTAAATATATATTAAATATTTTTAAAAAATTTGAAACTTTTAAAAAGACGTGAAAGAAATTCTTTTTCAAACGACCGCCATTTTGCGAAAAAACTTTTTTGACTTCTCCGGGGTAGAAGCGATAGCAACATCTTTACTGATTAAGAATCCGCTGGATGTTATTGTTTCACATAAACAGAAGGGTTGGAACTATTCACGCCAGGACATTCCTTTTTTTGGACCCCCCCCCTCCCCCACTTTACCAACCGATAACTTTTCAAGTATTTGAATTTTTTGTGAATTTTTAAAATATAAATAAACGAATGATAAAAAAATGTATAGTAAAAATATTCTTTTTCTTATACAGAGCTCGAACAAACGCCCGAAATTCGTGCCTCTAGACTAGAATACCTCCTTAAAAATAGTTGACAATAGTTGGAAAATCGCATGTTATATTATACAAAGAAGTATTACAAAGTCGCCACAGGCGGAAAACGAAAAAAAGTCACGTGTAATTTCAAGAATGGTGCATTTTATGGAACGTAGTTTGAATAAATGCACATGGATTTAACTAACGTTTGCCGCGTTATCACATATTGTACTTAATGATACAGTCACCACGATACAAATTCTTAATATGCGAATTACATCTATATGTAATAATTTATATATGTTAAATGCGAGAAATCTAACGTTTGATTGGGGGCAATAATTGCTTCTAGCTTAGTAATCTCAGCATTCCTCCTTGACTTAATGTTTGCATTCCGACCGTCTAATCGGTGTCTGTTCTTACACCATCCTCGAATTGTCGATCATTCCTCTTTGAATTTCGAAGTTCCTATCTTCGGCAATATCTAGTGTTTCGAGGGCATAGTGACAGCCTACTGAATTGCCAAAGATGTTATCACGTAGAAGACACAGGAAATCGCAAAATTAACAGATAATTCGAACATTTCGCAAGTAAGGTGAAAAATTCGGACTTTAGATATGATAGAAAAATTTATTATGTGAATTTAACAGAGTAACGGTTCAGAATGTTATAACAAAATAGTGTTGAGTGCTGATTTGAGAGGGTTCTTATACTAAGATTTGATGCCTCTGGAGGGGCTATCCTGTTACTATCTATGTATTATTGTTTCGATGGATGTAGCATGCAGGATGTTTTGTCTATCCTATTACTGTTCTCTGAGCCTGTGACAATGTCAATGACGACCTGTCAACAGTGTCTTTCTTTTCGTAGCCGCCGTTGATAGTTTCAAGTTTAGATAGTTTGAACCGCTGTGTCTTCAAAAATCTGAATTCTACAATGAGACGAAGAACACTTTTTGGTATAATGTAACATGCGATATTCATCGGCGAGCTGCTCACTTATACATTAATCGAGGAAATAGACATTAATCTACGAGTTTCGTGTAATCGCTGTTCTCGACCTTATTCCGTTCTAATCGCTTTAATTGTACACGCTGATACACATTACCAACATGTTCGGCGTTTAGAAGCAAGTTCTCATTGAACTTTCGTTATTCTAAACATTGAGTATTAAGTTCCTTGCTTTTCTTTGTTCATTAATTTTAGATGTTAAACCTAACCTCAATCTAGTTAAAGAATTTTATGTTATACCCCATCTGGCCATTATATTTAATCTTCAATCTATCCTGTAGCGTTTGTATCTCCGACGGTACGTCCTAGACATAAATAATCATGCTGTTGTTGATTGGATAAATTTGTCTGAAAGTAAATAATATTGTTTCTATTATTTATCTATAATTACAATTAAGTAATTTTGCGTTGATTTATCAAATCAGCTATAATTACTTCTATTAAGATATATACAATTTTATGTGCTAGACTAGATTAGCTGCGTAGTAGTGATACATGTATGTGAATATGAGTGTGGGAAAGTATGTGTGTGCGCGGTGTCTCGAAAACAAAGGAATGTAAACTGTTCAGTCGGTTATGGAACAGTCTGGTATGGAAGAAGGTGAGAAGAAAGAAAGTGCTGAGACGCGTGCAAGTGTGTATCGATGAATATCCTTGAAATCGTTTATCAAATATATATGTCGGGTTTGAGTTGGAATTTTGGGCCTTCGACGAATCTTCACTCGAATTGATACAGATGTGATGATTACAAGAGGTTACACGTAATAACGGCAATCGGACAAATGAGATGTCGATGACCATGAATTTAGGTTCGATAACGAAGCCACGGCCACGGAAGCAACTGAATCAGCAATCCGCTCTGTGACTAACTAACTCGTACTCCGAATAGAACTGCCCTTATATAGTCCCTTTCCCACTCCTCGGGTCAATCTTTGTTTTTAAGGAGAGCTGCACAATTATTTCATACTTCCGTTATTACGCGTCCCTCCCATGACCGCGACTACGTTCGGTGACTCATTATGTCACTTCGAACCCAAGCCCATCATCATAAACCTTGAGTATCCATATAACTATTTCTTAGTTCTATTGCCTAAGTGCAGCTATCGTAAAAGGGTATTGAGGTTTTTCCAAACATTCCAAAAAGGAGGCCCCGATGTCCTTTTATCTCCGACGTATACATAACTATTTTAGTATAAATTCTAAGTGTAAATTTAGTGTTCATATACCATTATTTCGGCAATTAAGATCCAAAATTCACAACATGGTAGCAAAAATCGTGGTTGGAACCACGTGTAATCTGGAATGAATATATAAAGGTCGATTCTAAAAAATTGGAAGTAAGTTTTGAAAAAGAAGAAAAAAAGGGTGAAAGCAAAAAATGAATCAAGATGCCAAGAGACGATGAAATCAGAGTTCAAATATTCAATAGACGTGATTACAAGATATGGAAGGAAAGAGTATTACTATATTTCAAATGGAAAAAATATGATGAACCGGAATGAAATCGCAAATGCTGTAGGCGTTAATGAACAAGAGCATCTTCGCTGTGACCGAACCTGCGTATTCTATATAAATCCGTTCTCACGAATCTTGATAAGCGATCTTGAGCGCGTGCTTTGTACACTCGTTACATGATTTAGCAATGCACTCGGTATCTGCGTCGATACCTGGTTAAACGGATAAACGTGTCATAGCTTTCTTAAGGATGAATATGTGCGCTGCATATAGATCGTGGAGGATCGGCTGTCTGTGATATGGCTGCGTTATTTTATGCTTAAATACTAGACAGCCAGCAGGCAGAGTGTAATAGAGTTCTAGTGCCTTGTGGCCGTTATGTGCGTTCTAACTCCAAGAGCTGCACGATTTCTTCTTGTTGTGTCTCTTCACCGATATATTAGGCGTGGTCTGCAAACTGTTAGATCTGAAACAAGATGAACTTGTTAGATTTGTCCCTATCGTGCCTGTCTTCCGCCGAAACTCTGGAGATGGACTTCAATGACCCGTTCTTGTGTGTTCGTCATTGTATACTGAAACAATACTTTGCATTGGCGTTAGTTTCGATTGTTTTGAACACTACGTCGTAGTTAAAATATGCAAAGTAATCAGCGTACGACACTGGTAACTACTTCTCCAAATGCAAAATTTATGTTAATGGCTTGTGATCCGTGTTCAATGTGAAGTGACAGGCATACATATAGTGGAAGAATTTTAGCTGCTTATATACAATGGTCAACGTTTCTTTATTAATCTGTAGGTAATGTTATTCGGTTTGGGTTATTGTACTACTCGCCTACGTGATTGGACGTTCTCCTACGTTACTTAAGCGATATGACAGCACAGCGCCCAGGTCAGTTTTGCTTACATCAGTCGTAAGAAGTAGTGGTAGGGTAGACTCGTAAGGAACGAGAACTTGCAATAACGACAATGTTTTGTTACGTTCCTCATACGCGTGATTGGTAGTCGGTGTTCACTAGACAGGTGAGACAAGGAGTATATCCCTAAGCGGACAGGCTTTGGTCGCTAGGTTGGGAATAAAGGTAATATGGTAAACTTACAAACTTCCTTCCCGATGAACGTTTCTAGTGCGTCTAGAGACAATTAGGGCTTGCAGGCGTCGTGTATCGCTACGATATGTCTATCTGACTTGTGGACGCCCTAAGTGTCGTGCCTGTGTCCCACGAACTCAATGGTAGATGCAGCAAACGTGCATTTCGCACGGTTTAGTCGCAGTCCGTGCTGTCTGATTCGGTTCAAATCGCCACGTCGTGGATCAAGAGCAGGCTATCGAAAGTGTCTGCAAAAATAAGAATACCACCAAAGAAATTGAGTACATTTGGAAGACATTACATAACTGCCTTCAGTTGATGCAATCAAATAGTAGGGATGTTTGCCGTACCATAAGCTGCGCGCGTCAGGCGAACCAGTCCATGTGTCAGCATGTTCAGCGTCAGGGTATGATTAAATTCTTTGTCAACTGTCAAGTGTGCATGAGCCATCTGTAATGTTTAGGTGACAGAAGATTTTTGCTTCTTTCGTGTTGCTGAAAATGTACTCATTTATGACGATGTGCGAATTTAGTGGCGGCTTATAACTTTCTGTGATGTCATTCTCCCTATTTTTTTAAATCATGACATGTGTCATTGAAGCCCATTTGGAGTACTCGACTTTTTTGTAGTGATGATTTTGGCATTAATTTTTTTCGCATATGCATTGTGACGAGCAAACGGTATTTCACAAGTTCGTTTGAAGTTTAGGTGTATCCTGACAGGCGAACCAACAAGTTCCCCTGCGATCAGATTAAAGGCATCTTCATTTTTAATTACCGGATTAAATTAGGCTTCTTGTTCTGTCTTGAGATATAACTAAGTGATTGTCAAACCGTGGATCTCACCAGGCCTTAGGATTTTAGACCAATTCATTTCATGAGAAACCGCATTAACCATTCTCTTCTGAAAATGGAGTCTCTATTACTCTTAATGACATACTGATAGAGGTCGCGTGCCGTTGCGCACGAGCTTAACACTGAAATCGGGGTCACGACTGATGAAATTGAAGCTGTGTTCCGAATAGCTCGCGAACGACTTGTCGCATGGCTGCAGTGTAATTCGAGATTCATCCTGCACAAAATACTATCGTTGATAATGTCCATCTTCAGATTACGCCCATTAATTTGTATAAGCAGCTTGTATTTGTCGCATGATTCAATTGAATTGTTGTCATCCAGCCTGTTGCGGCGCGTTAGCACAACAATTTTTCCGGCAGGACGTTCTTGTGCTGCGTTTCCTCGCTCCCGCTTGGTCTGCTGTTAGTGTCTCCATGTTCGACTTCCTAACGTTCGCAATATGCCATTTTCTTTTGCAGTTCTGGTATTCTGCATCTTGATACGGGTATTGCCTACGATTGTGTTGGGCTTCACAACCGCTACGAGTGAGATTCTTACCATGACTTTCCCGATCGCCCCTTTACAATTTTTCGCGTGACACACCACGCGGCATTTGTGAATATCCACCGCTTCATGATATCAACCGATAATACGAAACTTATTTTCCTACTTATATTGCAATGGTGTCAGCATTATGGTGAGTTGCTTACGACCAGTTTGGATATTCCTTCGCCTTAATTTCGCCTGTTGCATAGCTCGTTGTCTCGAGAGAATGTGCAATTTCATACCCGGCGGAACATTATCAGCTTCTTCGCGATGATATCGTCTCATATATTGCGGTCTGCAAGACCGAATAGAAGGTGTTCAATAACCATTCTGTCTAAGAATTTTTGTTATTCACAGTACGATGCGTTTTGTTTGAAGTGCAACGCAAAACTTACGATATTTGCACTCTTTTGCTATTTGAGACGGAACTTATCGCTTTCGGAATACTTTTATTTTATTTTATTTTATTTTTGTGCTATAGAAGTGTGTGATAAGAGTGAGTATGTGAGATTTTCCAGCTCGCGAGGGGTCCTCGACACTTTGATCAGCTAAGTATCCATATGTCGGATTCATGTTAAGATTAAGGTTGGGGTTAGGGGCGTGAAACGAATTTTCGTTGTGATTAGACATGGTAGTTATGCAATAGAGAAGATATTGACTAATGCAAATATGATTACTGTAGAGTTCGACAAGTAACCGTGGTAATTAGATACTCGAGACGCTAATGATAATGATCCTAGGTTCAATAACGAATCCGCGGCCAAGGGGATGATAGATGTACGTTCTCACAAAATCTAAGTCTGACCCTTTGTTAGCAAAACGTGAAATAATCACTGATCGTAGAGACGTTACTCTTTAATCGATGAGATTGCAAGAAAGAATGACTTTCCGTCCCGATGATGCCACAGAGGAAGAACTATACGGGGTGTGTCCAAGGACACGAGATCCTCGGATTCGTCGAGGAAAACCTTCGTTCGGAAGGTGAGGGAAATTGACGTTGCTGCTAATTTGTCAATCTCCATATCGGTGGTTAGAAAAGACGCAACTCTTTTGCTCGTCTCGATCCGATTTCTCAACATTCTTCTTGTCTCCTTGAACTCCGCTAATAACCTTTGATAGTTACCATCCCTCTTTTACTTTGCTCTCATAGCCTTCCTTCTTGCTTTAATTGTCTTTTTCCTTAGTTCGCTAATTTCATCGTTCCACCAATAATTACTTTTTTCATTACTCACTGAACTCCCAGTCCTTTTCATGCTAATGGCACATGTTGCCTCCACACATTCCTGGAATTTACCCGCCCTAATGGCTTCGTTATTATTATTAAAACCTCTCTCTTGCTTATTTCTTCGACAAAATTCTTTAAAAACTCCTCCGCCTTGAGATACTTTGTCGAGTGTTTAAAATAATTCGATTTGTTAGTACTTATTGTCGTCCTAAATTTGTGTAAAATGTATAAATGAATAAATATTTAAGATCTTACTGCTCGCATGTGTGCCCCTAACCTGCTTGTCGATATTTATTACATCCTGGCAACTACTCCCATGCTAAAAGTATTTTTATTTTTTAACTTAATTGGAAATATTCCCTGTTTACACAATGTTTCCATCAAAGCTCGGCCCCTTTTATCCGTTTGTTGACTTTCTTCAATA
Organism: Bombus cullumanus; assembly: GCA_014737535.1. Lineage (NCBI taxonomy): Eukaryota > Metazoa > Arthropoda > Insecta > Hymenoptera > Apidae > Bombus > Bombus cullumanus. The sequence continues at coordinate 17,741 of JACXIX010000062.1, read as the reverse complement.
TACTTCAATATACACAGGTTATTTGCGCCCCTGTCTATAATCTCAGCCTTCTATTTTAATTGTGGATCTTTTTTAGAGATCAGCTGTAGTTTTCCTTCCTACTACAGCCTTAATCTCTATAAAAACATCTCTTAATATTTGGATCACAGGCTGCCATTCACTTATTTTTACTGTGATCGTGTCCCCTTCTCCCGTCAGTGCTTCTTCTCCTTCATCATTTGTTCCTACCGTCTCATTTTCATTCTCTCCCATTTTGAAGTCTTTCATATTTATTTTTCCTATTTTCATCAAACTTATCTTTTCTCGTTTTCTCTACAATGGGCGCATTACAATTACTATAGTCGGAGTATTCTCCCTGTGTTTCTCCTTCTGCGTCACTGTATTCACTTATTTTATTTCCTTCCGTTGAACTTCTCTTTAGACTAGATGAGGCAATGATAAAGGATATAAAAGTCATATTCGAAAAGCAAGTGGAGGAGATGATGAGAGAAATGAAAGAGGAAAGGGAAAGAAGGGAAAGAGAGAGAGCCAGAGAGAGAGAAAAAGCAGAGGGGGAAGGGAAAAGAAAGAACTATTGGGCAGAATCAGAAGGATCGAGGAGGAGAAGGACAGGGCAGAGAGAGAGAGAGAGAGAAGGAGAAGGAACAAAGTAATCAAAGGTGTGGACTAGAAAGAAGGAAGCAATGAAGACACAGTAAAGGAGTTCATAAGCGAAAAAATGAGAATAGGGGTAGAAGTAGAAAGAACACATATGATAAGGGTGGGGGATAAGAACACAATAATGGTGGCGACGATGAAGTCGAAGGAAGAGAAAATAAGGATAATGAAGGGGAAAAGCGAACTGGAAAAGGGGGTTTACATAGACGACGATCTGACAAGAAAAGAAAGGGAGATACAACACATAAGAAGGGCAGCCAGAGTAAGAAGGGAAAAGGGCGAATATGTAAGGATAGGTTATAAGAAACTAAAAGTGGAGAACAGATGGTACAGGTGGAACGAAAACAAAGAGAGGCTGGAGGAAGAAGAAAAGGGAGAGGAAGAAAAATGAAAAAAGGGAAAAAGGAGAGGAATACAAAGGGGATGAAAATATGCTTCTGGAATGTAGCAGGACTAATAAATAAGGACAAGGAGGTGTGGGAATATTTGAAGACATTCAACGTGATCCGGCTCATGGAAACATGGGCAGAGGAAGATAATTGGGAAAAATTAAAATATAGACTACCCAAAGAATTCGACTGGAAATTCAGGGCAGCAATGAGAATAAGGAAAAAAGGAAGAGCGAAGGGAGAAATAATAATCGGTATAAAAAAGGAACTGAGAGAAATAGAATACAAAGAAATAAGTCACGCCACTGATCAGTGCACTAAATCACCAGAAACCCCGGCAAAATGCATCCACTGTCAAGGTGACCACCCTGCTAACTACAAAGGTTGCTCAGCCTACAAAACCTTATATATAAATAAGTATCCTAAACTCAGAGCCAAAGAGACAACCAACCAAATACCCAGCCCTTCAAAATTCACTACTACTTCAATCTCCTATGCCCAAGCAGTACAGGGAAATCAAAATAATCCGAAAATCCATAGGGACCATTCTCAAAATAGTGTTCCCAATCCACAAAACACAGACAACGTCTCTAGACTCGAAAAGCGAATAGAAAAACAATCAGAGCAAATAAACAATTTGCTATCACTATTAACACGCATCATGGATAAATTAATACGCCCCGACGTAAAATGAAACCAAGACGCTTAGCTCTCTGGAATGCCAACGGTCTAGCTCAACACAAATTTGAACTAGAACTCTTCCTCAAACAGCAGCAAATCGACGTAATGTTGGTATCGGAAACGTAATGTTGGTATTGGTTTACCGACAAAAACTATCTGAAAATAAACGGTTATAAATTCTACCATACCCAACATCCCAGCGGAAAGGCCCACGGCGGTACCGGAATCATAATCAAATCCAGCATCAAGCATTACGAACTTCCATCATTCCAGAAAGACTACCTCCAAGCAACAAACGTAACAATTGAAGGCTGCCATGGAACAATCACCACTTCAGCAGTATACTGCCCTCCCAGACACTCCATTGCCAAAGAAGACTTTGATAACTTCCTTGACGCTCTGGGCAATAGATTCATAGCTGGAGGAGACTATAACGCAAAACATACCCAATGGGGCAACAGACTGGTCACAGCAAGAGGCAAAAATCTCTTAAGTAGCATAATCACCAACAATCTCAACTACCTTACCACATATGAATCCACATACTGGCCCACTGACACTAACAAAATACCTGACTTACTTGACTTCTTCATGTAGTATCACGGGTGGTGGGAATATATTATTAATTATATTCTCTGATGATATTTGTGATATTACTAATTTATTTAGGATGAATGGATTATACAGGTGTTAATTGGACAGATAACTCGCTATAATTTAGACAACTCTTGTCACAAGAGATCCAACGTTCTCTCTCACGCGGATCACACTCTCTCGACAACGCTAGCAACACTATATCGACAACGCAACTCGCACTTTCTGACTTCCCGATGCACACCCTGTGGATTCTCTACCGACACTCTCTGCTCTTGCATCCCTTTGTATTTTTCCTAGGCTCACCACGCACGTATTCCGCAGTCGCTCGTGGCCAGGGTCACGTAGGTCCTTTCTACGAATCTATTCGCTTGAAGGACCGATGACACATTGATGGGCCGAACGACGTCTCGGCCCTCGCGACATTGTTTATGGTTTACTATATACCTCTTAGGCCTTTTTCCCGATATTACATTCATAATTAAAAATATCTCGCCAAGATATGTCCAAATCAACTCCTCGGCGGATCTCTCTTCTGACCATTCCCCCGTGATAGCAACAGTCAGTTCAACAATTATCGAGAATCCACTTAATGGCTTTATTCATAACCAACTAACCAATTGGCAACTCTTTAGAGAAGTCTTTAATCACTCAACTTCAGTCTTAATTCAACTAGAAACTATTGAAGATATCGAAGCAGCCACGGAATACTTAAACACGAGCATAATAAACGCTATCCGCTCCTCCACACCAACTAAGACTCCCCCATTACATACTTAAAAAAATAGCAGAAAAACGTAGACTAAGAAGAGTTTGGCAGACCCATAGAACACCGGACGACAAACGCAAATTAAACAACGCAACTAGAAAGCCAACCAAAATCATCAAAAACTACAAAAATGACTGTTTTCATAAATGCCTCGCCAATTTGTCCCCCACAGCCGACACCAACTACTCACTATGGAAGGCTTCCAGGAAACTCACGCGCCCCCCGCAAATAATCCCTCCAATCCGCCATCCGCAAGGTGGATGGGCGCGTAGCCCTATAGAAAAAGCCAACCTGTTTGTTAAATACTTATCTAACGTATTTAAATCCTATTCCTCCAAAACTGCCGCGGATATTACTGAATACCTGCACCCTCCCTTCCAAATGTCTCTTCCTATTGAACCCTTCGCTTCTGCAGAGATTATAGAATTAATCCGTCGCCTAAATCCCAGGAGAGCAGCGGGGCATGACCTAATATACAATAAAGCAATCAAGGAACTTCCCATAAAAGGGATTGCACTCACCACGTCAATTTTTAATGCAATCCTTCGCCTTGAATACTATCCTAAGGCCTGGAAAATTTCACTGATTACTCTCATCCCTAAATCCGGAAAACCAATATATAAAATTAGCTCCTATCGCCCAATTAGTCTTCTACCTACCTTGTGAAAACTATTCGAGAAGATGCTAACGAATCGGCTCCTTCCACTCCTAGAGGATTTGAATACACTGCCAGATCATCAATTCGGTTTTCGGAAACAACATTCTACAGTAGAGCAAATCCATCGCATAACATACAATATCAGCCAAATCCTAGAAAAGGACAAATATTGTACAGTGGTATTCCTTGACATTCAGCAGGCATTCGACAATGTATGGCATGGAGGGCTTCTATACAAACTTAAAAAAATCCTACCACACACCTACTACTCCATCCTAAAGTCCTACCTAACCGATTGAAAATTTATGGCTAAATACTTAGACGCCGCTACCACAACATTCCCAATAGAAGCTGGCATACCCCAAGGTAGTGTCCTCGGACCCCTGCTGTTCTTCATCTACACTGCCGATTTACCAATATCAACAGAGATAACTATAGCAACATTTGCTGACCACACAGCGCTATTAGCTTCCCACACAGATCCGATAATTGCTTCATCCACCCTCCAGCGATGTCTCGACTCTATGGAAAAGTGGTTTCATAAATGGTGCTTCAAAATTAATGAAAAAAAATCCACACATGTAACCTTCACGCTCCGTAAGCAAACCTGCCCCCAGGTCACCATCAACAATACAGCAATTCCCGGCAAGGACTCAGTTAGATACCTGGGCATGACCTTGGACAGGAGACTAACATGGAAAAATCATATTTTAGACAAAACGAAGCAACTCAAGGATAAACTTAAGAAATTTTATTGGCTCACTGGCCGACGCTCCAACCCAAGCACACAGAACAAAATTACCCTCTATAAGACCGTAATAAAACCTGTATGGACCTACGGAATCCAACTATGGGGAACAGCAAGTAATTCCAACGTTGAAATACTTCAACGCTTCCAATCGAAAACGCTATGATCCCTAATAAATGCTCTCTGGTATGTCACCAACTAAGTAATACATTGCGACCTCAAAATACCCACAGTTAAAGAAGAAAACAAAATATAGCAACAGGTATAGCAAAAGAGTCAACAAACATCGAAACCCCCTAATTACTAAATTACTTAATACGTCGGACCAGATCCGCAGGTTAAAAAAACACTACCCGTTAGACCTAAGCACAAGTTTTAATTCGATATTTATATTAAGTAATATTTACTTATTTTATAACACTTATTTATAAATTATACTTATCTATAATAAGTATTAACTTATTATAAGTAATTAGCCGTCACTGCGCCACGCCAGAAAAAATTACTGAAAATTCTCAATGCGAGAATTGATTATAAATTACTAATAAATTAAAAAAAAGAAATAAGTGACAATAGAGTGGAAAGAACAATAACATACAATTATAAGACGTACAGGATAATGGTGGTTTATAATCAAGACACAAAAGGGACATGGAAAGAAATGGAGGAAAGTGTAAACGAAATAGAAGAGGAAGTGATGATCATCGACGGAGACTGGAACGCAAGAACGGGAGAAGAGGGAGGGCCGATAAACGAGGACCTAGGGAAAGAAAGAAGCAGGCGATCAAAAGACAAAGCAATAAACACGGAAGGAAGAACCGTGTTAAAGTACCTGGAAGAGAGACGCTGAACAATAATCAATGGCAGAGATAAAGAAGGAGAGGAGTGGACCTATATTGGGGAGAGAGGAAACTCAGTAATAGACTACGTGATTCGCAATCAGGAGGCGACAGAAAAAATAATTGACATGAAAGTAGGAAAAAGAACAGAGTCGGACCACATGCCGCTAGAAATAGAAATAGGGAGGCCGGAATTACGAAAAAATGAGGAAAAGAAAGAAGAAGAGAAGGAGAAAAGGGAATGGACAAACGAAAGTGTGGAAAAATAGTTGGAGGAATGTAAAGACTGGACCTGCAAGGAAGAACAATAGAGGAAATGTGGACAGAAATCAAAAAGAAGATAAACGAAGCAATGCCAAAGAAGAAAGTGAAGATAAGGAAATGGGGCATGGGAGAGAAAGTGTGATACGACAAGAAGTTGAAAGAGGGGAAAAGAGAGATGAGAAAGAAAATGACAAAGTTTATGAAAGGAAAATGCAGCAGAGAAGCGCTCATGGAGGAAAAAAATGCCATTCAAGCAGTGATTCAAACAAAGAAAGAAAAGACACGAAGAAGAAGAAATGGAGAAAATCAAGAAGATCAAAACAGAACAAGAAGCGTGGAAATACATAAATAAATATAGAAGAAGAAGAAAGGATATAGATGAAGAAATAAGTGAAGAAGAGTACAAAAATCACTTTATCCAAATTTTAGAAGGCACTTAAAATAAGAGAGGAGAGAGAAGATAATATAGAGAAAGAAGAGGTGATATACCAACTAAGAAACTTGAAGGAGAAGAAAGCAACAAGGGAAGACGGGTTAGAAAATGAGGTATGGAAGTATGCACCGAAGAAATAGGGGGAAGCGTTATGGGAGTTGTTAGGGAAAATATGGAATGGGGAGGGGATACCAGAAGATTGGAAAAAAGGTGTAATATGTCCAATATACAAGAAGGGAGACAAGAGAATAGCGAAGAGTTACAGAGGAGTAACATTAATGGACACAGCATACAAGATCTATGAAGGGATACTGGACGAGCGGTTGAAGGCAAAGATCGAAACCAAACTGGAAGAGAGCCAATTCGGATTTAGAAAAGGAAGAGGAGTGACCAAAGCAGTATTTGTGATAAATCATATCATAGACAAATAGTTGAGTAGAGAAGAAGGGAAGCTATATGCCTGCTTTGCGGACTTAAGAACGATGTTCGACAGGCTAAACAGAGAAAAATTGAAGGAGAAAATGAAAAAATGGGGGTTAGCGAAAAACTAATCAGAAGGATTAAAGAATTATACACAGAAACGAAGAATGTGGTGAGGATCAAGAACCACAACACAAAAGAATTTTGGGCAGTGAGGGGAGTCAGGCAAGGGTGTCCGTTGAGCCCGACGTTATTCAACATCTACGTGGCAGGGCTGGAAGAAGAACTAAGGAAAGGACAAGCCGGGGGCATAGTGATAGGAGGAAAAAAGGTATGGTCACTGATATATACAAACGATATTGTGTTGATGGTGGATAGAGAAGAGGAGCTAAAGAAAATGTTAAAGAGATTCAAAAAAATTTTAAGGAAGCCGAATTGGAACTGAGCACAGAAAAAACAAAGATAGTAGTATCCGAAAAAAGAAGGAATAAAAGGAGACAAAGAAAATGGAAATAGGGAGAGTAAGAATTAGAAGAAGTGGGCGAGATAAGATACCTAGGGTACATACTACAGAAAAACGGCAGTGATGAGAAGCACATACAAGACAGGAAAAAGAGAGCAACAATAGCAATGAAGAAAACATGGAGCGTGGGAGAAAGAATACTCAAACAGAACTACAAGAGGAGAATGAAGATGTTTGGAGCATTGGTAGAGCGCGTGGCGCTGTTTGGGGCAGAGGTATGGGGCTGGAACATGGAAGAAAGACTAGATAGGATAAAAAGAAGATATGTGAAATGGATCTTAGGTTTAGATATGACAGCACCAAACTATATACTAATAGAAGAGTGCAAGCTAAAAGAAATCAAGGGAAAAGCATTAAAAAGAGCAGAAAGGTATGAAGAGAAAAGCTTAGAATCAAAAAAGGAACTGGTAAAAGAATGCATAAAGAAAAGAGAGAGAAACTGGAGAATTGGCCAAGATGGGAAAAGAGTAAGAAGGAGAAAGAAGGGACTAGAAGAGGTGAAAAATGGAGGGACACAGATGGAAGCAAGAGAAGAGCAAGAAAGGATGACAGCAGACCAAATTATAGAAGAAAGAAGGAAAAGAGAAACAGAAGAGAGGGGGAACAGAATAAAGGAATCGAAATATAACAGACATTACAGAAACATAACCAAAGAAGAGCTACCAAAGTACTTAGAAGGGAGGATGAAGTGGAAGGACAAGAAAATTCTAGCTAGATTCAGATGTGGAAACGAGACCAAAGCGAGGAAATACTGGAAAGAAGAGAGAGAAAAAGGATGCAGACTATGTAAAAGGAAAGAAGAAGACCTAAGACATGAATGAGACTGGAGAAAGGCTAACAGAATTAAAAGCAATAATAGAGAAGAGAAGGGCAATACAAGACGGGAAGGAAAGACAAGAAGGTAGCACAGCAAGGAGGCAAAAGACCAAAAGTGGCAATAGTGTGTAGTCGTAAGTTGCAATAGTTTTAGTCATTAGTTTTTTAGCTGTAAGAGATAGAATAATTTAAGAGAGTGCAATACAATAAAGTAGATAAGAGGGGAGGTAGATATATAAGGAGCAAAATAAGTGTAAGAGATGTAAAACCGAAAGTTCGTCCAAAGCCGAAAGACACGGACTAAATAATAGTAAATAAAATAATAAAATAAAATGTAGGTAACAGGATATATTTATTAAAACAGGTTCGTTCAATACTATCTGCAATTTTATTTGTTTTATATTGTAAGTAATTCAACTTTTGTTTTCTCTAATATATTATTTATCATACTATTTACCATTTATATTCATATAATGTATTAAATAATAAAATTGACTTGAATTATAAAATCTAACCTATCAAGGTTAAGTTCCTCGCTTGAAATGTTTTAATGTTATTTAAATTATTAAAACAATGCGACTAGATTAGTTAATTCCTTATATATTTTGCTTTATCTTCACTTAATTTACTTAATTTAATTTTGTTTTGTTTTGTGTATGTTCTATTTTTTTTATGTAGTATTGGTTGGTTGTGCTTCAGCTTCAGTTCGGCTTGCCCCGGCAGTATTTCGAAAGAGGACCCAGGACACTCCTGCCAAACGTCGGGATGGCCACTGTGGGGTTTTGGTCGGTTTGAGTCCGACACTACCCCATCGCCTTCCAGAGGGCGGCGGGGTGTCCGCGAGGAATTCTCCACATAAAAAAAAAGCTTCAGTTCGGCTCTGCGTATTATACTCTATCCAGTAATTTGGATTTTAATCTAAGCATAACCTAACCCTAACCTGCACGAGCTCTGTGGATAAGGATTGGTGCTATGAGACTGCTAACGCAAAAAATGTAAACATAACCGCGGTAAAGGCTCGCTACAGCTGGAAAGCTCGAACGGAACTCAAACGTAACACAAACATAACTGCTTAGGTGTACTATTTGGGTTTCAGGATGCGCTGCGGTGTTTCCGATCTTGCTGTTTAGGTCTGCAGAGCCAAGAATAGCAGACGAAACCCTAGTAGAAAGTAGAATGAGCTGGAAAGCCCAAACAAAAGTACTCAAACGCGTTTCTACTGGGTTATGTGCGAATTTGTCGGAATCTAAATGCGCTTTTGTGTTCGGACTGACGATGTGAATCAGATAACACAAAAAATGCAAACCTAACCCCAGTAGAGGCTCACGGGTTTTGAAAAATACGAATGTTCTTTTTTTGCACGAAGAGGGGAAAATGCAAATTACGCACACTCAGTGGTCCGTATCACTGCGTTATGTGGGGCTCGGTAAAATGGTAGCGCCTCTACCCACTAAAAACCCCTCCTCTTTCTAATCTTATGCGGCGCGTGGAACAACCCTGGAACAGCCATAAGCAATACATCAAGCTTGTTCTAATTATATGCACCATGTCATTTAATTTTGGTATTTTTACCATCACTTTTCAAATTATATTTCAATATCTGGTTTTGTTGTTTAATAATATTAAATTATTTCTTACGGTTGTATTACATTCTTCTTTATGTTTAAATTTATATAAATTGTTTTGTTATATCTTAATTTTTATGCTACAATTAATACTGTATTGTACTATTATATTATTTCTATTATACAGGATGGTTGGTAACTGGTGGTACAAGCGGAAAGGGGGTGATTCTACGTGAAAAAAGAAGACGAAAATATACAATAAAAATTTTCGTTTGCGGCTTTGTTTTCGAGAAAATCGACTTTGAATTTTCGCTCGGTACGCGTGCACTTTATCACGCCTCGTTATAATGGATCTCACTGTAGAAAAACGAAAAAAAAATTTCTTTTTAATTTTTATTCCAATAGCTTGTATGTTTTTATATTAAATAATATAAGTTTATTTTAATATAGATATTTATATTTATATCCCGCATAATGTTTGTTTCGCACGTTCGCGGGGAGACGCGATTTCGAAGAAGCGCGCCAACGGGAATCGTAAATTCCCGTTATGATTTGTTAATCGACGCCACGAATCGTTCGATCCCTTATTTCTTGTGGGATAATAAGGGTAGTTAAATTAAATACAACGCTGCTTTTAACAGGTTAATATATATTTGAACGAACCAACAACTTAGGTGTAATACAAAATGAATGTGTGATATAAACCAACTACGAGTGAGTACGACCTGAGACTCTGTTCGCGTTGTCGCGTATGATGATGTATGTTGTCGACTGACTGTATTCGACTGACTTGCTCGAGGGGATAGAATGCCCGGTGACTCGAGGTTTTAGCAAATCAGATGTTGACTGTCCTGTAGTCAACAGAGAAGTGCGTTCTCGTAGCTCTTACGGAATAATGCTCCGTATGAGTGTTCCTTTTGAACTAAGCACCCGGATTCGTTGTTCACACTTTTCGCTAGGAAAGTGAGGGTAACGATCCGCGATGCCCATTGGTTAATGCCTACGTTAATAATTGACGTAGTTTCTGGGAAAACCCAGCTGGAAAATCCAGTTTTCCCATTAGGGAAATATTCGCTTTCTCCGTAATTAGTGCGAACGCATAATAAACCTAAGGACTTTTTCAAGGGCCATCCATAAATCGAAAACACTTACAGGAACAATGATTCTTTCAAGGTTAATAGGAGTTAGTTTTGAATATCAAGACAAAATGTAAACTGAAAGCTTAAGTTTATGGTGGGTCCTAAGGTTTATTGAGGGTCTGAATAGGAGTGCAGACTCTTGGCGGCCAGGTAATTAGAGACGTCGCACGGTCAGTTTCACGCGACGTAACAATGTTAATATGTATTATTATGTTATATCTTAATTTTAATATTATGTATTTTAAATTATCTGTAGTGTATTTATATATATTTAAGTGTAAGTGTCTATATCGTTATTCGCTGCAATTAATACTTGATTATAGTAAAAGTGACTGCATTGCTTGCATCATATACATGTCTAGAATTGCGAGATTTTGATCAGGTGCTAAATACTTAATAAAGATGAATCGCCGAAATAAATATTAATTATGACGAGTAGTTTACCAACAACGTGTCCCATAAGTCTAAATTTGTGCCACCTTGTTCGTTTGTTAAAATAATAATTCAAAGTTAACTTATTTATCAAATTAGCAAACTAATATATGTAATTAATGTGAGTATTATTGTCAGTACTCGTTAGAATTAAAATGACAGAATAAAACAAATAGTTATAATAAAATAGCTACGTAATAAAATGAGTCACCAAAATAAATAAAATGTTACGATTCCAATTTCGTTTGCCGTTAATTTAATCTACTTACGATAGTATTCGAAATATATTTATGTCGGGTTAATGTTGGAATTTTTGGACGTTTGACGAATCTATACTCGAATTGACCATCGTGATTATGCATTCTAGCTGATCGTTATTGGTACCGTTGTGATGATTACAAGAGGTTACAGGTAATAACGGCAATCGAACAAACGAGATGATGAATTCGATGACCATGAATTTAGGTTCGATAACGAAGCCACGGCCACGGGAAGACTAATCCGGAATCGTACACGATCCGGGTGTGACTCAACATACAAGTCGTACTTCTCTCAATAACTCTAATTCGGTAACTAACGCAATAACTAACTCAATAGCTAACTCAGTGACTGAACAACTCAATCAGCAACTAAATCAGCAATCCGCTCTGTGACTAACTAACTAACTAACCCGTAATCCAAATGGAACTGCCCTTATATAGTCCCTTTCCCACTCCTCGGGTCAATCTTTGTTTTTAAGGAGAGCTGCATAATTGTTTTATACTTCCGTTATTACACGTCCTTCCCGTGACCGCGGCTACGTTCGGCGACTCATTATGTCACCTTGGTGACATAACGGTTAATCGAACCTTGACACTTAAAAAATTACAATATAAACACCTCTTTAACAAATTGGTAACTTTTTCTTTTTTTTTTGACGTGGAGGAAATCCGGACGGACGCCAAATCGCTTCTGGGGAAAGCGGCGTGGTAGTGCCGGACTCCAACCGACTAAAACCTCCACGATGACCGTCTCGGCTGCGATCGAGAGAGGCCCGGAAGCCGGTGCGGCGACACACCGGGCCTCCCCCCGCGCACAATATCTCACCTAATGGAGCGGTGTGCGGCCATGTCACACCGCGCCTCGTCACAGGAGCCATCGTGCCAGCTGATTCGGTTCCCCTACCGGACCGCTTGGCGGTCCCGGAGCGCTGACCAGCGCCTAAGTTTGTACCACACCGGGGGGTGCAGCGGACTTAGTGCGCCTAGAGACGCCTCTGCCGCGCCCCCGCCGTCTGATCCTCTCGGGGTGGGAGCTCCGCACCCTCACCCTCTCCGCAGACTCCTTCCGGAGCATAACCCGCTCGCAGAAGGAGGTCACGGCCCCCCTCCCTCTCTCGCTCGTTAGCAATGCCGCGAGGATCGCTGGCGGCGAGAGGTCCTCTCCGATTTCCACGATAAGGTCGTGGCGCGGCAGCGCCCACGCCGGACAGTACTCCAGCGTGTGCTGCGCCGAGTCCACGCTCGCATCGCAGTGGTGGCAACGCGCGGTCGCCTCTTTCCCTATTTGATGTAGGTACTTACCGAAGCAACCGAGTCCGGTGAGCATCAGCGTCAGCCTGTAGGTCAGGCGAGGCCCGCCACCGTCCAACCAAACGTCCCAGTTTGGAAGGACGGCCCCGAGGACCCTTATCCCCAGAGCGCCCGTTCTCATGTCAAGGCTGGCGCGCGGTCTGTCGAGTAAGGCCCGCCGAGCCCGAACCCTAACGTCGGCATCCACCGGGCCGACACCGCACGACAGGCACCGCGTGCGGAGATAAATCTCGCGGCACCTCAGGGGCTATAGCTCGAACGGGGGAAACCCGGTGAACACCGCCGCTGCCGCCGCCGTAATGGTGCGGAAGCCTCTCACTACTCTGATGGCCACCGTCCTATGCAGCCTCCTGACCTCTAGGAAACTGCGGCTATTAGCCATCAGGTCCTCCACCTAAATCGGGGCTCCGTAGAGGATCGCACCACGCCGACGCACCCCGACGCCGGCCCCGCCCAGCGGAGGCGGCAAACGACAGACGGTGCCAGGCGGTCGAAGTGAGCGCCGAAGGTACAGTGTCTGTCGAGAGTCAGGCCCAGATACTTCATGCTGGTTCCGACCTTGATCTCAGCCCCCCCCAAACCTCAGGCGATAATCCGCTTAAGGCGTCTCGTAATCGGCCCTGCGACAAAACCACATTGCCTCGGACTTCTCAGGGGGCACCCTCAGCTCCAATCTGTTTATCTCGGCGACCACGCAGGCCACCGCCAGCTCCGCCAGACGGACGGCTCTGCCGCACGCCGTGGCCCAGGCCAGCACCAACGTGTCGTTGGCGTAGCACGTCAGCGCCGAGTCCGGACGCATCGGCGTATGAAGCACCGCGTCGTACGCGATGTTCCACAGCAATGGACGTAATACCGAACCCTGCGGAACCCCGCAGTACACCGCCCTCCCAGACACCCCCCACCCCCGCCCCGGACAGTGTATACGATGCTCCTGTCCCGGAGGATCGCCCGGATCACATTCTGCAGGCACGCGGGTACCCGATGAAACACGAGGATCCGGCATATCCTGTCCCAGGGGATGCTGTTGAAGGCGTTGAGCACGTCCAGCGGCACCGCCACTGCCACGTAACCACGCCGCTCGGCCCCCTCAACGAGGGAGCGGACGCGGGCGATGGCGTCGGCCATAGACCGCCCCCTCCGGAAGCCGAACTGGCTGTCGTGCAGTCCGGGAATACCCCGAGACAAATGCGACTCGAGGCGGGCAGCCACCACTCTCTCCAGCCGTTTGCCAGCCTCGTCCAAATGGCACACCGGCTGAAAGGCGGAAGGCGAGTCCGGAGAGCGACCCGACTTCGGCAGCAGGACCACGCGTCCCTCCTTCCACGAAACGGGGAATTCGCCCCGGGACAGGCATCCGTCGAATAGACGCATCAGTCTCGGGGCCAAGATCCCGCAACGCCCTTCCATAGGCGGGATGGGACTCCGTCGTGACCCGGAGTTTTCCGTACTCCGATCTACCCGGCAGCCGCGGCCAATTCTTCCTCGGTGACCCTCAATTCCGGTCTCCAGCTTCCCGCGGTATCACGTTGCTCTTCCTCCGGCGATTGAGGTTCCTGATCCTCCTCTCCGGTAAACCCGTCATCTTCCTCGTTCGCTGCTCCCGCGAACAGGGTGCCGACAACCCCCTCCAGGAGCAGAGGGTCCATGCTCCCCGTTGTGGGAGGCGCCCATGGACGGAGTTTCTTCAACACCATCTTGTAAGGGCGCTCCCATGGATCGGAGTCGAGGCTGACCAGAATCTCGTCCCAAGCCCGCTTCTTCGCCTCTTTGATGGCTCGCTGCAGGGGCCGCCGCTCTTCGTGGTAGGCCTCGTACAGGCGAGCCACTGTGGCTGCGTCCACCCGTCGCCTACGGCGGGACCTGGTGTACTGGCGCCGAGCGCGGATGCACGCCTCGCGAAGACGAGCGATCTCCTCGGACCACCAGTACACCGCGCTAGCGCGACGCGAGGCTCCGTACCGCGGCATACACGAATCTCAAATCGCATTCATGTCGCGCCTCAGATGGATCGCTCCCGCCTCCGCGCCAGCGTCGGTCGGGGATTCTTGCGACCAGGCAATGGTCATGGCGGCCGCCGCCATGAAGTCCTCGTCACAGTGGGTCGCCGACCACCGCGGGAATCGTCTTCTCCTTCCCGGTGGGTCAATGGGCCCGCGCGCACCGAACGGACGGTCGCCCATCGCGCCATCAACCGCCACCTCCATCAAAATGTAGAGGTGGTCCGAGAGGATCTCCTCCGGGGCCACGCCCCAACCGAAAACACAGCGAGATGCGGCAGAGTTTGCCCACGTGAGGTCCACTATGGACTCGCCACGCCACGCCACGCACGTGCTGGACGACCCCCGGTTCATAACCCGGAGGTCGAGTGAGGCCGCCCAGTCTTGCACGTTTGACTCCCTTCCGTTGGTCCTACGGGAGCCCCACGCCGGTGAATGAACGTTGAAGTACCCGAGGACCAGAGACGGGCAGGCGCCCAAACGCCTCACTCACGCCTCGAGTCTGTCCAGGAAGGAGGCGTATTACGTCTGGCTGATGTTGGGCGACACCTAAACGGCCACCACGGCCAGGTCGCCCCATTTCACGGCAACGAAGCCCCGTCCCCGCTTGATCACCGAGCAGGCAGGGCTTCCCGCGGTCCCGGTCCAGAATATGGCGACCGTGCCGGTTGGAACCTCAGCGCCCCTTGACGCGTCGGGAATGCTGTATGGTTCGGCCACTGCTGCCAACCAGATTCGCCGCTCCGCCAGGCTCTGGAACATTAAGTCCTAAGCCCGGCGGGAGCGGTTAAGATTGCACTGCAATAGCAGTTGTCCTCCTCTTCTTTTTCTTCTGCTCATGTCGGGGAAGGCTCCGTCTCCATAGCCTCTTCCGGACCGTTCATCTCGCGGTCGGTGTGTCCGTCCCCCCTTTTTAGGACTTCGTGGGGCCTGTTGACGGCGGCGTAGTTTTCTTCCTCGTCGCCGCGTCCCCGTCGTTGCCTGGAACGGTTCTTAACTCCTGTGTGGCCTTCTTCTTACGGTGTGGCGGATTGCATGCCGGTGACCCCACACGATGCGACGCGGGCAGTCCCAGGTCCGTGCGCATCGGGCACTTAGGTACTCGCGCCGAGCAGTCCCTGGCGCGATGTCCTTCCGTCCCGTACCGTTAGCAGCGCTCCGATCGGTCGATCGTTGACGTGCAACGACTTAACCGAGTCCTCCTGTCCGATCACTCTTAGCTGGGCCGTCCTTCGCGGCACGGCCACTTTGGCGGGCAGTTCTTCAGCGTGACCGCCATCCGCTCGGCTAGTCTCGATGCTTTGCTCCCGGCGTCCTGGCCTGAGATCTCGAACAGCAACGACCCCGCGATCTTTTCGGTTTTATCTCCGCGATGTCGAGTTCAGAGAGTTTGATATCCCTCTTCACCACCGACAAGGCATCCCTGTACGTGAAGACCGAGCTGTCCCTCACGGTGAGGGATACCGCGGCACACCGTGGGGGTCGGGAAAGGCCAGGTACTTCCTTGCCGCGCACGTCCCGCCCACTAGCGTTACGTTCCTTCCCTGTCGCAATAGCTCCAGCTCTGTTGGCGCTGCCCGCTCCCCGCATAAATTCTCTCCCCGTGCGGAGGCGCACCGGAGACCGAGCGGCCACCTCCGCGAAAGTCCTCACCTTTGATCCGCCACCGCCAGCCGCCGCCCCGGACGCTGGGACCCTGTTCGCAACGTCGACGACGCAAAAATGACGGTACCCGTCCCTCGGTTCTCGCGCCCTCGGTCGGCGCATGGACCGTTGGAAGAAGTCTCTCTCTCTTCGTCCTCCTATGACGGTGGTGAATCCTACCTCATCGGCCGACGACTCCACGATCGACCGCGAGGTGTCTCTCGTCGGCCGCGACTATGCTTGTGTCACGTAAAATAAAAAGAAATTTAAGATAAAAAAAAGAAACTTTATTTTTCTTTTGACACTTGATTCACAATTCACTTCCGAGCTCTGGGCGTGACTGTTCAAGACTGACTTGGATGATTTTAGGGGGAGCATTTAAATTCTTTTATTCGTGGGAGTGGGAAAAGGCTTCGATCATATATTTCTGAGAACGGATCGTGGGAGTGGGAAAAAGGCTTCGATTATATATTTCGGAGAACGGATAGAGTGACCGGATGTTATCCCGGTGGTCGCTTATGCTAGGCGCTTGGAATTTCGTCATCTCATCGCTCTGTTCTGGTTAGATTTCGTCTGTGGCATTCCCCCCTTCTTAGATTGAACTTGGTCCCTCAACTTTTCTTCAAGAGACTTTTGTGGAATCGGACACGGCGTGGCTTGAAAATCACAGCTGATTCCTCTTCTTCTTCGAGGTGGTATGAGTTGGTCGGGATATAGGTGTCGGATGTTGCGACCAGGGCGCTTGGTGGGGGTGTAGCATTGTGGCTGTTGATTACGGTTTCGTTTCGACAGCAAAATGAATTGACACATAAACTGTTCGGTATACAATTTTTGATACATTTGAATATCCCTATCTTGTTTAATCCGTATATACCTAGCATGCCTAATGCTATGTACCCTAATATCTGGAACGTGGTTAGTCCCCAATATTGTATATTTTTGATTCTGTGTTCGAAATTAAGGGTTTCTATTTCGTCGCCTATTTTATCAATCGTGGTTTTATAGCCTTGTAAATTATTCATTACCTTTGGTGCTCGCTCGAGTTTGTCTAACAGACGAGTGAAGCTATTGTTTGTCTTGAGCGCTAGGGTTTTAGTTTTGATTTCGTATTTGACTTCGTTTCTTGTTTCGCCTATACGCATGTGTTCATCTTTGTAAAAATATATCGCAGGAAGTGTTGGCTCTTATGATGGAGAGCTTGTCAAGTTTTTGTAAGGTGTGTCTCGTTTGGCAAATTGTGTTTATTTCTATCGGGTTTGCCGGTATCGCAATGTAGCTGTTGCTGGTTCTGAACTGTATAAAGCTAATGTCTTCAATCTTAAGCACAGTTATTTGGCAATGTTCGATATGAGGTTTGAAGTTTATTATTTCGTTGTGACAATCGGTTCTCGAGTTTCTGTCATAGATTGGTATTGTTTGTTTGCATATATACAATTCGTGTTTGATTCGACATTGCTTGTCCAAATACATCTGGTCTACATTCATATAAGTTAATCCTGAGGTGAAAAATATCGAATGTTCAACTAATGGGGCGAGAAATGCTCCATTCTTTTGAGTCGGTATGGGGTATACCGGTTCTATTTCCCGTTCTCAGACAAT
>JACXIX010000061.1:11402-21834 GCA_014737535.1 Bombus cullumanus | reverse complement strand
AGAGACAGATAGATACGATCTAGAATCCGGTGCGAGTACGAGTACGAGTGCGTGTGCGACTCTTCTTTACGGTCTACAGTGAGCGAGTTATACCGGTGACGAAATCGACCTGTAATCAACAGTTTATTTATTGTTAAATATATTGACTATTTAGTAGAACTGACTTGTTTATCGAGTCCTAACGCCCTCTCCACTACAATTCTAACATTGAATATAATTTATATTATATTCGATAACGAGATATTCTCACAAAACCGTCGGATACCGGCATTATTACTTCCGTTCTAAATTTACAAAGAGACATTTCATTGAAATTAACAGCTACCTGGCAAATTCCAAACGATCCATTCATACATCGTGAATAGAGAATTATCTTTGAAACATCCTTGACCCAGACGTAACACGGCGAAAATGTATTACATACATTGGTACCAATGGTACATTGATCCATTTTCATTATGGTACGTTCAGAGTCTAAAGAATTCTATTCTATCAGATTTTATTTGTTAATGGAGGTGTGGCGGCACTCGACAGCACAAATACCACCATTCGATACTAACTAATAACCGGATGACGATAGTGTCACGTAAAATTATCACTTAAATTATAAAGATGAAAGGGTTGAGTCGTGACACAACCACTATCTTTATTTTATTTATTAAACTTTATTATAAATTCAGTAATCACAATTACAGTTCACTCCAACAACTTTACACAGAACTTAGTTTCACTGATCGGTACGTATAAATCAAGTACGCGACTAGTTTAAGGGAAGAGACCGGTTAAAATATGTTGACTATTCTAAGGATACAGAATAAGTGAGTTTTTCTGACGATACTGCGTCTGAGGAAAGCTAGGGGTAGGTCTTAGCCGCCCTCGATAGATGGTTGCTATTGTGAAGTATCGTACGTGAGAAAAACTAACTTTTCCGTGTCTTCCCGTAGTAAACAATAAGCTTTAGAAAGGGTCAGTGAAGGGAGGTTTATATGGTCTGAAGAACTTTAGTTAGAAAATGCCTGAGATTTATGATGATTTATGAGATTTATGAGATTAAGACTATTGAGAGTATGCAGTAATGCAGAGAGTATGCCCGTGGTATGTGGCCTGGTCTATGTAGAGTGTCGCCTGACGTAACAGTGGGTCCTTGAAGTAATTACAACGTGGATTGACGTTACAATAGCGCAGTGGTTAGCGACATAGGTTACGAAAGTCGGGACCCGGGTTTTTCGAATCCCGTCGCCTGTAGTCCGATATTTTTCTTCCGCGATACTTAAATAGAAAGAAAATACGACAGTACCTCAGCAGCGACATCTACCGCTAGGAGTTATCACAATTATCACGACATATCTGCCTCAGAGGAATTTTACAGCTTTTATTATATTTTTTACGATTAATTTTATAACTATGATTTTATCCGACATATTAATTCTTATTGTGTTAAACGAATAAACGTTATGAAATTAATTATATGGAGAAAATTTTATAGTAATATTACGTTGAATGGAACAGGTCCATTCGCGATTTGAAAACTTTATACCTATTAAAATCCATCATTCCCTGCACTCTCTGTAATTTGTTCGCCAAATAAATCAAATTATTCGTAAAATATAAAATTCCACGCTATTTCGTAATCGACAATCAAACTTCCCGAAACTCAACCCTCCAAAACAGTTTCTTTTTTTTCATAAAACGAGCAAATATTGCCTCGGTCCATCGATTTAATTTTCAGTTCCACGTCCGTATTTCCTTTCTGTTGAAAACGAGTGTATTACCAGTTGCGAGTTTACATTTCTACGACCAAGTCTTTCGAACATACTGCAGAAGTCAAAGAAAAATGTCGGTCAGGAAAAATGAAAAATGAAAAATGAAAAAGGAAAGGTAATACCGAGATGTTTCTCGCGTTCCTCTGGCTTTCGAGATCAAAAATGTTGATCGTGCGACCTGTATTCGATTTTATTGGCGATCATGCACTCCATTAATTATCCCTTTCGTCGAATTAGCAAAAGGAAATCATCTAACAAAGGATATGTTGATCTCTGGTTACAATTTTTTTCAGTTTTGTATCGAGAGAAAAGACGCACAATACAGAGGACTGTAATTTATGGATCAGGTCAGGCCACGGATGTATCGATACCAGGGATAACAGCTGTCAATTGTTGCTGTAGTAGTATCGACGGCGTCGATTAATTTCCTGTTCGACGCGCCTCTTCGACTGACGCCCCACCAAAAAACAAGCTTTGGTATATTGATAATGGCGTGCCTTCGAACAGTAATCACCGAAGCTACGCAAATAATCGTCTGATCTTTGGGCAATTTATTGAACGACCACGATTCTGCGATTTTTCAACGGGAAATTTCAAGATACAACGTTATTTTATGCCGATAGTAATTTTCGAATATTGTTCGAACGAGCGTAATTTAGCGTCTTTTATCTCGATTACGTTTTACAAAGGCGTTTTAAAAAGGCAATGCAAGAATTAAATGCGAATCCTAACAATAGAAGGATTAAAAATTTCATAAGTGAAAAATCCTTGAATCTTAGAATATCTAAAATAATTATTTTGCTTCGTGTTATTGGATTAGTGAGTTCTTAAAGAGGATTATTAACTTTCGAAACTCAAATATTTTCCTTTCCATTGTATGCAAACAATGAAAAGTATGCAGAAAGTTGCTTTTAATACGCTTCTTTTCGTTCATTTCACAAGCAAAATTAAATAGGTCGAAAGATGTTTTCCTTCTAGTAGAAAAACTTGCAAACAGAGGAATAACTATTATAAATTGTATTGAAGATTACTCTCGAATAATGTCCCAGAAATATATCAATTTTTATTCGCTTCTTTTTCCACGAAAACTCTTAAATTTACGATATCCTTCATCGCTGTTGGAAATATAAACACCGATATTTTTAAAAATTGCTCTTTCTTCGAAAATCCATTTAGTACGATCAAATAGATGCAATAAAATTATATAGTGCAATTATTAGGTCATCGCATAAGTTCGTGCCGACTTGTGTGTATACATTTCATGTGTCGATTTATAAACATACGGCGGTAAGGGACCAATGCACTTGAAAAATGGGAAGAAGTTGTACAACGAGAGGGGGGATTACATTTTTTCATGAAACTGTAAGGTATGTAAAAAATCTCGAAAAACGGCACGAACTTATGGGATGACCTAATAAAAAACTAGCATGTTTTGTCTCGATCATATTATAAACTCCGTTAAACGACAAACCTTAACAGCGCGACAATTTCTGAAGAATCACCTTCTAAACTGCCTCGTTTATCTCAGACAGTTCTGAAGAAAGGGTGTTACGTGACGCAAGATGGACCGCGTGACGTCCACCATACTCCACCATAATACTCCACCATACCTAAGCTTTTAACTTAGCCTTTAACACTATGTTTAATCCTGCTAATATTTCGGTTTATAGCTGGTACTTAAAACAGTCCTTAGGTTTATTATACGCTTTCAAAAATCACGAAGGAATCGAGCATTTGCTTAACGGGAAGCTGGGTTTTTCCAGAAACTACGTCATCGACAAGTCACGTGGGTAGGAGGTTTTCTCCTCCTATTTCACTTCATTAACATTGGCTATAGCCAATGAGCAACGTGGATCGGTACCCTCTCTCTTTCTAATGCAAAACAATACAACCGAACTTTCCTCCGTGATTACATGAGAGCGGACGTTAGTTGAAATTCTGTCTCAATTTCTGTAACAATCAAATTCAAATCAATCTTCCTCGGTTCACATACGTCAATCATTCTGTATTCATATTGTATACAAAGTTATTAGAAACACACATATTTTATATTCATTTAATTGGTGTTACATCAAAACAATCACCCCTATTATCTTAACGGAAATCAGGGGATCGATCAACTCGTGGTGTCGATTAAACCTAATCGTAGCGGGAGTTTACGATTCCCGTTGACGTGATATCTCGCGAACGCGGCTCCCCGCGATTTGCTTGAAAACACACAGGTTTTCATTTGGTGTAAGTGATCGCGAAAAGGATTTCTTCAACTTATCGACTACTGGCCGTATTTTTATTATTGGGTCATTAATTATTATGTTGTTATCATTGAAGTGTAACATTTGTCATAATAACACATGTACCTGTCTCGAGTCATTATTTTCCGGGATATATCGATTTTTAGTATTTAATCGTGGAACCAATGCTCCAAATGCTCAAAAGGAGTTTCTCTGCCCACGGCATTAGCATTGTAATAGATGGAAATCCGTACATTTCACATCCGTACATTGAACATCCTACCAATTGTTCAAACTCGAATGCGTTTTAGATGCTCTATGATCTTTTACATATTTGTAATTGTAATTCATCCGTCCGGCAATTTAAGAGACCAATTCCTCCGAGAAGAAAATTCGAAAAGCATGAAAATGAATGTTGACTGTGTATTCGGACACCCTTTCTCTCCAGAATTTTTGTCATCAAAGATATATGTAGGAATGTTATATTATAAGTTTGTAGATAACAGTATGATAAACACAACATCGTTGCAATCACACAAAATCGAATATAATATAATACCGCGTTTCGCGTATTCGTTAACTCACTAATTCTACGACACAATAACACAGCGAACTTCACACGACCACGATAAATTCAAATCTGACAGCGTCTTCCATGCTCATTTTTCCCTTAACATACCATGGTAACGCTCACAACACACCTTGACAACATTAACATATCTTGACAACGCTAATAAACAATTACCCCTCACGCCACGTCCTTCCCTGATGTCACACTATCCCACATATATAATACAAGCGTCAAATTCTTCTTTGATCACAAGACATTCTCGTCCATTCAGAATTCTCGATGTTTTGAGTTAAATCTGGATCTTCTTTCTCCGAAGTGGTACTCAATTTTCTGCGCCGTTTTCTTTTTTTATTTCTATG
This sequence comes from Bombus cullumanus, assembly GCA_014737535.1. Taxonomy (NCBI): domain Eukaryota; kingdom Metazoa; phylum Arthropoda; class Insecta; order Hymenoptera; family Apidae; genus Bombus; species Bombus cullumanus. The sequence goes on along the minus strand of JACXIX010000061.1, from coordinate 16,910 downwards.
TGCAGCTAATGTATTATTTATATAGCTTTCCACATATTCAGCCTCCGATGAATTGTAATCTTCATCTGTTTCACTGTCGTCCCTTGTAATACATTCTTCAAAATTACTTCGCATATTTTAGAGTATTAAAAAAAAAAGTAACATAATGATCTATATACGACACTATTATAACGTTATTCACATTCGCAACTCTCGCGGTGTGATAAGATTTAAGACTCCTCGCGAAGCGTGCAGAAAATGAACGGACTTTGTTCTTTTGTTTATTGCCGTTGCTCAGGAGTGCACATGTATCATTTCATACGCCGATGAAAATATCTCAAACGCGAGGTAAATCGACAAAATTGATAAACGTATATATGCATCCTCAGTTGACATAGATAGCTTCCGCATATATGTGTCCGTAGCACTGAAAAGATTAATATCCATCAATGACAGATGAATTATAATATAACCTCTTTTTTTCTCCATGATTACGTCTTCTTTGACATAATCAGCAATTGCACTCTTGCATCGATTCAGAACTTTTGTAATATAACAATATCCTCTATCTTCAAAACGAAGATCATTTCTCATTGCCTTCCATGTATCGGGAAGTTATTTTCACAAGGTATCCCAATTTATAGATATCGCAACGAACGCCAAATGTCAAAGATACCAAGCAAACGAATGAACGGTTGCAGTGTCGATACAATACAAACGACAAAGATTGGTATATTAATGAAACGCTCGAAATCTAGTACTGTTTCTTCTATAGTATTTTTATTTTTCTAACTAATTCTACTATTTGCATCAATTTTGGCTTACAACTTATTTAAACTATCTTATATACCACTTTGAAACGGAATATGGGCATGATTTTCTTTTAATGATTTTTCTGTGATAATGTTATGATAACAGTTCATGAATTGTAGCTCATAGTTCTGTGTATAATGTATACGAAATTATGATTATATGCTACACAACGATTTATAAGAAGCACACAAATGTACTTGAATGTATAAACAAAAGTATGGAGGAAGAGATGGCGGATGATCATAACGTTAACATTCGCGGGTAACACTGAAAAATTAACTGGGAAAAGTAGAAGAAACGACAAGGATATTTAACATTTTTACTTCTACAACAAATACATAAATATATTATATATTACATTAACGTAGGTGTTGTCTGAGGCTTGTGTACACAGAAGTTTCTGCTTGTAACTTAACCTTCAATTATAATCTTCAATGTTACATGTTGTTGGTCTATTGGCTATTCCTTGCAATAGCATGGCAATTCAGGTAACACGTTTAAGAAGAAAAATCGACTTTGTCGCTCTTTTGGCTTTTTCCTTTCCCCTTCGGTCGTCATCGCGCCACCATTTCTCATCTCGTATCAGTGTCATTGTTACGTTCTATTTAGTTGCCGACGAGAAGGTAGCGTTAACTGACGTTTAATGCAACTGGCAGTAAGCTCCACTTTCGGCTAACCTACTATGTGCTGGAATACTGGCACGGGAGAGGATTAAAGTTGTTCGAAAACAAATTTACAATATGTAATGATTTATTCAAATCTTACTCGATTTCGATATTGATAATTGACTGACAGACTGACGGATATAAAATTCTTCGGTTGACAAAATGATAACTAACTCTTCGATAAACAAAATGATAACTAACTCTTCGATAGACAATGGTAATTATTCGATAGACTGATTGATATACTCGATAGACGAACGGTAATTAATGTTACTGACTTCTCTGAGTCGCTACACTTATTTATATCTGTCGGAGATGAAAAAACTTTGAGGTCTTTCTTTTGAAAATGTTGGGAAGATGCCCAACGTTTGTTCAACTGCCGACTTTGTTTACAATTTAAATTGTCTTAATATCGTTATAGAAACATAATTAGGTAAATATAAAAACATGGTTTTTCGCAAGATATAGCTTTTAGCGGCTTTAACTGCCTTTCACCTTAAATACTGCAAACAATTGATTTCGAATTGACGTTTCAACCGTCTCGATCTGAAGGAATCCATAGATCCCGCTTTCACGCCACGGGACGCCGCGGGTCGCGGGACGTGACATCATCATTATCGCACAATAACATATATCTATTTTCTAATACTAATTTTCCATACTGTCCTCTTTGTTTCCAGCTTCGGTTCCCTTTTTATTGTTAACGTGTCTCACCATCTTACCGAAACCACGTGTTTCATTGTCGCTTTTGTTATTATCCTCTCCTAGGATAGTTGAGAGATCGTTGTTTTATCTTTCCCCTATATTGTTTATGTAACACTCACTTAACCACTGCATGATGCTAGAAAGTGAAGATTTGCGTTCAAATATAGGACAAGATAAATTAACTTCAAAACTGGTGAACAGGACTATGTGCACGTCAGCTTGCCTATGTCTCGCCCCGTTAACACAGTCGAATAGGGCGGCGAGAACAAATGCACTCAACTCGATATGAGCATTGATAATCAATTGAATTCGCTTGCATCAAAAATGTTGAAATGGTAATAGGTAAAATAAGAGAAATAAAAATAGAAGAATAGATACAGTTCGTGTACCATTATTATGGACTTTTCGTCATATAGGTAACCATCGGCTCGATACAATTTATTAAGAAGTTTTTTATTTTACTACACAACCGGTGAGTACGACATCTTTCATCTAATATAGCCACTACACGATATATAATGATATAAAACGATGGAAAGCAATGGGAAAAATTCTTTCGATTTCGTGCATGCAGCGATGATTAATACACGTGAGAAATAACTGGTTAAATATAACATATTTAGATCAAATATTCATTTTCATCGACTACTATATAGACGAACTAATAACTAGAAATTAGATTTAATGATTGCCTATGGTTTACGTGCAGATTACGTACGATTTCGTACGATTATGTGCGGATCTCGAAAAAGATTCAAGCGCCAAGAAAGCGTATAAATTAAGCTATAAACCATTCTGGTCAATAATATTTTTCATCAATGTGCAATAGTAGCAATTGAAAGATTACAATTATTTTTATACAGCTCATTTTCTAGAAATATTTCGCATTACGGATATTGCAAGTAGTGTGAAAGAAAACAAAGAAAGAAGCGAAGTTTGTAAACCGATTTTCAATTACTTTGGATATGAGTTTTTAAAGAAATTTGTAATGTTAAAAAATTAAATTCTTGCTCAAATTTAGAGACAAATGATCATTTAACATTAGATACTCTTAAAGCTCTCCATCAAAGTATTACAGTTTTTTTACCATTTTGTTTTCAAAATTTTTACGTATCTCGTTTCCTAGTAAGATAATTTACGGCTGAAAAATTACAGATACGACTTGGAAATTATAGGCTTCTATCTTATTGTAATTATCGTACGTCATATGACGAAGTAATTCATGCAGAGAACGATATTAGATTAAAACACATATTTACAAAATTGCCAAATTTATTTCCTTTAAAAGGAATTAAAAGAAATTTCCTTTGAAAAAAAGAAATGAACTGCAAATCTTCGATTACTTATTCAACTGTGTTGTTGATAATTTCATTAAAATTTACTTATATACTTATGTATGTCATTCTGTCGCAGGAGAAGCGATTACCTCGTTCATTTATATGTATTTGATAATGAAAACCATAATAAATGATGCTAAACAGAAATCTGAATTTCTGCAATCTGAAAATCAGAAACACATCTTATGCAAATTAAAATACATTAGTATTTAATTAAATATACATTATTTAGCATTTTTACATTATTTTATTATTTTACATTATTTTAACATTATTTACACGCATTTACGGCCGAGATGACCATGGTGTTTTGTTCAAATTATTATCAATTTTTTTTAGATCGCCTATTAAATGATTATGTGAAAACTATACATAATGGTCAGTTAGAGATGCACACAGATATCTTCGAAATGTACGTTTAAAAAACTTTTAATAGAAACTAAATTTTCAATCAGTGTTCTTAATTTGACCTGCGTTAAAACATTAATTCTTATACGTATTTAACTTACCTTTTTTGTTGAGAAATGTTAAGTTGGTATGATCGCTAATTACTACAAGCTAAGTTGGTACGACTTCTAGCGACGCTCTTTTGTCTTAGAAGTTGTCCACGCGCTAATTGACTGTGTGTCTGCTTAGTGGTAAAACGTGTTGTACGAGGCGGAGAAATATACAAAGTAAAAAATCGAATCTGTGTGAATCGGTTAATTAACAACCCCAAACCTACCCAAACCTTAATTAACATTTTTCAATATGTTAAAAGAGTTTTATTAATTTATTTGTCTCAGTTTATTTATTCATTTTCATTTTTGTATTTTCACTTCTTATATTTTTATTACTAATTCTATTTCACCAAAGTGAAGATTTTAGTAATAACTTTTCAGAGAATGTCAAAGCATGTTTCATTGTTTTATTATTAATATTATTAAAGATTAGTTATTATTGTTTGAAAATTTAATACTTCTGTTTAATATCTTGATATTGGCTTTTTGGGATAAGCAGTCGTGTTTGGACTTTCCACTAATAACTATAATACCTTATTGTGCTAGATTTGCCAAAATTATGTTTCTATTGTTTCATTAATTATTACACACAAAAATACGAATGTTATCGAGTACCGGAAAGTTTGAATTCGACCCCGGTTGACGGTTGCACGTAGCGGCGATATTGTTTTGTCCGGAGTTTGTTTATTTTTGTATCTCGTACATCGAAACGTTGTCAATGCCTCAAGGCAAAACAACAACACGAATCACTCTCGATTCGAATCATCTTACGATTCATGTGCCGCTACAGAACACAGAAAAAAAGATAGACATTCCGAGACTCTTGTCTCACCATTTTATCGCTAATAAAAGGCTTGAGGATGTACAATACTCGTCGTATAAGTGATATTTGCCATGGCCGAACTTCAGGAACAAACTTGAAAATTTTGTGCAATATGTAATTGTTGTATACAAATCCAAAATTTCAATGAAAAAAATGTCAGCCTTTTAGAGATTAATGAAGATGCACTAGAAAAATTAAGCGAAAGAGCAGAAGATTCTCAAATCAACAGCGAATCGCGTGCTTTGCTTGAGAATGAAATTAATTTTGAATTTATTTCGTCCACAATTATTTGGCATGAATTGTCTTTAGTGCTAGCAAAAGTTTACAGAAAATCGAAAATTTAATTTCACCTGCAATCTAAGTTTAGCCACACATTTCCTAAAAGGATTAAAAGATTTTTTTTACAAATTTTCAAAATAATTGTTATTTTAGAACTAGAGTAATGGAAATACATAAACATTTTGTCAATAGCCCCGCATGTATACTTATAGGAACTGATATTTGAAGAATATCTGAATGTCTTAAAAAAGCTTTTTAGAGTAAAAAATAAAGTACACTTTAGAAGTTTTGAATTATTTTATTATTATTATAAAATAAGTTTATACTTTTATTTATTCGGAAGTTTGTTTGTATTATTTATTGTATTCATTTTAATATATAAAATAAAATAACGAATGAAAAATGAT
>JACXIX010000060.1:11284-177164 GCA_014737535.1 Bombus cullumanus | reverse complement strand
ATTATCCAAAATTCCAAAGACTCCGGTGTTCTTTCATCTCCGACAAATATAGACAGGACTATACAGTTTAAATTTACAAAATACAGAAGACACTTTCGAATGAGGCATATGCATCATGTAGTGTTCACATTTCACTTCCTGAAACTTCTTCATTGTGTCCAATGTTTGTATCTATCTTTTATTATTCTAAAGCTATAGTTCAGTCCACTTACTAAAAGCATTCTATATAATACCTTCTCCCGTAGAAAAAGGGTAGCATTTAGTGACAAAATTTGATACATTTTTTGTGTATTATAATGGTTAGATTGCGGATTTTTTACATATTTCTGCGAAATTTTAATATTCAAAAATGTACAGAATAATATTCTTTATAATACTTAGTGGGTAAAATAAACCTTAGATTCCACTTTTTTTTCAGCGCCCCTGGGCCGCCAAGCGGTCCGGTAGGGGAACCGGACTGCCTGGCACGGCGGCTCCGATGACGAGGCGCGGTGTGACATGGTCGCACACCGCTGCATTACGGGATGTATTGTGCGCGTTGGGGGGGGGGGGGGGGGGTCGCCGCACCGGTTCCCGGGCCTCTCTCGATCGCAGCCGAGACAGTCATCGTGGAGGTTTTAGTCGGTTGGAGACCAGCACTACCACTCCGCTTTCTCCAGAAACTGTCAGGTGTCCGTGCGCATTTTCTCCACTTTAACAAAAAAAAGATTCCACTTGTTTAATTATGCTCATAAAAATATAAATTTGCATAAAAATCCGTAGTCTCGTAACGACAATAATAACCATTATTACAAAACTATGATTATACTGTGTTACAAAAAAGAATTATTTTTTCACAAAACTAGGTCGTAAGCAGTAGCTACTTCATATGACCTGTACAAACATTTGCAAAATTCCACTGCTAAATGGGGTAAATTACAGATCAATGTGTCGATTAGTGATATTATGGAATCCTGGACAAATCAACTGGGATATCCTTTGTTGACTGTCATGTAAAATTACGAAATGCAAACATTTACTATGTCTCAAGAACGATTTTGTTGGAGACAAAAGCAGTCAATATTCGAATGGTGGATACCATTGAGTTTCACTACAGAAACAATCACGAATTTTTCTAATACAACTCCAACATAATGCTTAAAACCAGAAGACGAAAGTTTAATTGTGCGATTCCATGTTTCATCAGATGATTGGATTATTTTTAACATTCAACACATTGGATATTATCGATTGAATTATGATGAAGACAATTGCCGAATGATTATTTATTACCTGAACTCGAAACACTTTCAGAAGATACACAGAGTGAATAGAGCTGCCCTTGTAGATGACGCATTCAAACTAGCCAGAGCAGGTTATTTGGATTATTGTCTGATTATGAACCGTGGGTCCTCTCTACCTGTCTGCGTCCTGTTCTTACCGATCCGCCACAGGTCATTACACCGGGAAGGCACTGGGGTTTCCGCGGACTTGCACGATGACTCAAGACTCTTGATGTCCAAATTAGATCGCGGGATCGGCTTCCATAAATGGGAGAAGACGTACGGGGGTGCACTGGCTGGAATTCGCAGGAAGCTCCGGGGCACTCCTGTTAATTGTTTAGGAAGGCCATCGTAAAGTTTTAATCGGTAAAAGTCCGGCACTACTCCGCTGCTGCCCAGAAAAGCAGCCAAAGAAAGGTTTGAGTTACCTAGGTTACTTAGAAAAAGTCTCAATTATTAACATTCTATTAAATATGGAATAGTATCCGTAAAATTATATACCTTCATATAAGCTTTTTTTATAATGATAAACTTTTAATAAACTATAACCCTCAATTAAAACCTTCACAACACTACACAAATTGATGATTTTGACAACATATTAAGAAGTTATCCAAATCAGAGATGTCTCCCTTTTTGTGGGTATCTAGTTATTCAATAGTTTTATTAACTATAAAATTGTAGCGGCACTCGACAACAACTAGCGTCAGACGACGGCAGCGCAGTGGTTAGCGCCTTAGGTTACGAACGTTCGGGACCTGGCTTCAAATCCTGGCGACCGTAGTCCGATTTTTCTTCCACGATACAAAAATGAGAAGAAAAGCAGCAGTATAATTCTTTATACCTATAATTCTTTAATCAGTCATACAGATCAGCTATCGTGTTATTAATAATTCGATTGTGTCGACTCGTAGACCTCCAAATTTCCTGTGATTACCTCCGGCAACAGGTTACGGACATAAATTCAAGCAAATAACTGTGTAATAGAAGTAATGTTAGCATAAAGATTTTTGAAGTTAGAGTGAACTCATCACCACGTACTGCGAAAAACAAAGCAAAAATTTATTCTTAAAAATAGTTAAGAATAAGCACAGTAAATTTTACTAGACTCAAAATGTTATCAAAAGAGAATTAGGATACGTGGTGGTTTTAAACCAATGCGTTGCTGATTAAAATTGACACTTGGGAATTCAAGTTTGTCAGTGAGTGGCGAAATATCGAGACTAGATCTAACCGGTAACGAGTCGGCAAAAATGCAAAAGGTATGAGATAAGAAAGTCAGGGTTGATCAAGGTTGAAATTTGGCGAAAGCTCGAGTCCACATACGCTTCTTCGGGTTCGACCCGAAAAGTTACGTTCCTTAAACAGCTGATACTTCAGAGGATGAGTGAAAGAGATGATATACGTAAGCATATTAATAAATTCTTCAATGTTGTAGTCACTATCTCGAGGTAATAGATATGAAGGTTCAAAAGAACCATTTAAATATTCAATTTAATACAGTCTTCTTGTTAACCATGAAAATTTCAGGTGTGCAATCGAGTCTCAGGATGCATTGCCTGTGTGGCGGCACATGGTTTGAAGGACAATTCAAACCATGTCGTTGTTTTGTCCCGGAGAGGTAAGACCGTTAAGACAAAAACGCATCGAGAAACAAATAACCTCCGGACACAAACAAGAACGCCGCTACACCAACCGTCGTAGGAAGCCGTCCGAATTTCTTGGCTTCCCCCCCGACAATAATAAAACAGTCGAACGCGACCGAAATCAGAGACAGATAGTTACGATCTAGAATCCGGCGTGCGAGGACGAGTACGAGTGCGTGTGCGACTCTTCTTTACGGTCTACAGTGAGCGAGTTACACCGGTGACGAAATCGACCTGTAATCAACAGTTTATTTATTGTTAAATATATTGACTATTTAGTAGAACTGACTTGTTTATCGAGTCCTAACGCCCTCTCCACTACACCTGGAACCAGAAAATTAAACGTAAAAATACTTGAAGAGGCAGAGGCATGCAAGCAAAAATTCAAGGAGAGTGGGCCTGGAGCAATGATCGCGACGAGGAATGAACCTGACAAACAGGAATATTATGAAAATCAATTACATGGCAGTAAAAATGGAGTCGCAAAGAAGAAAATCCTGTTTAAGTACAGCAATGCCATAAGCATAGCTACGGGGCTACTGATTACATTTCCAAAGGTCAGAATACGTAACGGGTACATCTCGCCGATGAATCATATTCTGTAATAGCGAATGCCCATCAAATGCTGTCAAGTCGTGGGTTGCCGACTTAGAGTAAATATATAAAATATATCAAAGAAAAAATATTTATGTCGGGTTCACATTATGATTAGGGTTAGGGGCGTGAAACGAATCTTCGTTTGGATTAGACATTGTTGTTATGCAATAGAGAAGATATTGACTAGTGCAAATATGATTATTACAGAATTTGACAAGTAACCGTGGTTGTTAGATACTCAAAAAGCTAATGACAATGATAATAGGTTCAATAACGACTCCGCGGTCAACGGGATAACAAAATGCGCCTTCTTCCAAAGTCCAAGTCGTACTCAACTGGCTTATCTACGGTACAAGTGTTACTGCAATAACTCTTTGTTAAAACATAGAATATCCACCGAGTGTAAAGACACTATGTAACTCGCTAATGAGACCTCACAAGAGAATGACCTTCCGTCACGATGATACTGTAGAGAAAAACTATATTGGGGTGTGTCTAAAGACACGAGATCATCGGATTCGTGGAGAGATGCCTTCGTTCGTAAAGTGAGGGAGATTGACGTTGCTGCTAATTGGTCAATCTCCATATCGGTGGTTCCGAACGAAGGTTTTCCTCGACGAATCCGATGATCTCGTGACCTTAGACACACCCCAATATAGTTTTTCTCTACAGTATCATCGTGACGGAAGGTCATTCTCTCGTGCGATCTCATCGACTAAAAGAGTAACGTCTTTACGATCAGTGAATATATCAACTGTTCCACACCATCGTTAGATTACTTTTCAGTTTGATATGCTTAATCCAAGATGAAGCCACTTAGTGAAGATAAAAAGAGCAGTATTATTTGTTTGTGTGATAAAGGTTTGTCGTTGCGGCAAATTGCAGAGAAATGTAAGTGCAGTAAAGTGTAAGTTGCGTTGTAAGGTAGATTAATATCTTTTCATTTCCACACAAAAAAAAAAAAAAATATATGCAGAAGGTTTAAGTCAGGTGATCAAATGATCGTTGTATTGAACTTCTTGTTCTATGTGTTTCTCATTGAAAGTTCGATTTAAGACTAGAATATTTAATTCCTGCTGTATACTTAAATTGTAAAGCAAATTAAACGGAAATCCGTTATATTGACAAAGTTAATAGTCTTAATGTTAAGATTTTATTAAGCATTTTGAATCTTATGTAAGGTTTACTTCAGTTGTATAAGTACTTACAGTAATGAAAAAAATGTGGTGAATATAGAACTTGATGTAACATCGAAAAGATTGATTCTAGAGCCTATGTTGATTAGACATTTTATATTGCTCTCGATGAATAGTATATGCTCAAAAAATCTTAGAATTGAAGCTTCTTTTTAATAACACTCTGTATATTATTACATGATTGTTGATTTTTATTACAGTTAAGTACGTTTATTAAAATATATTCCGAGGAACTAAGGTGAATATTGGATACAGCAAAGCAGGCATTATCTGTGGCCTTGGAAAACGTGGAACGGATTACGAAATTTATGCCCAGTATTGCTAAATACTTTAATTAATGCACCTTATGGTAATTAATACTAGAATTATTAATGAAATGAAAGTGATTAGGGTTCTTAGTGAAATTATTTGTATGTAATTGTGACGATTCCCTTCCCTAAATAAAGAAAGAATTTAATAAAAGTGTTGTATTTATATAGAATAAGCTTTTACAAAAAGTGATAATTTGATTGTAATGTATGTTGTATAGTATTACTAAATAAAACTCATATACTTATGAAAAACCAGTGAATTAATAAAACAAATTCGAATATTCATCATCAGAACGCGTTCATTCTTATTCTATCATTACTTCATAATTTACCTATGAAGCAGCATTCCCCAAATATTTTTTAAACCTTGATCACTCATCTTCAGTGACAATATGTATTTGTCTCTTCATAGATGTTTATTAGCATCAAATAATAAATGCAATTCTTGTAGCAGCTGTAATATTATAAAGATATAATATAATAAAGATATTGTTGAAAACTGAATACTGATATGTCATGATTATGGATTTTGAGAAATATTATTTAACAACGAACGATTATATCATTTAGCTGTTAAATACAAAATTTATTAGAACAGAATAACTATTTTATATATGTCGGGTTATCATTGGGGTTAGGGGCGTATAATAAATCTTCGTGTGAATTGGCCATCGTTGTTATGTACGATAGATGATATTTTACTGATACAAATGTAATTATTACAGAGTTTAACAAGTAATAGCGGTGATTAGATAATCGAGATGTTGATGACAATGAATTTAGGTTCGATAACGAATCCACGGTCAACGGGATGACGAAGCGATTTCTGCCACAGTCTAAGTTGAACTCAACTTGATTGATTCACGATTCGGGTGTGCCTCAACGTATTATACTTGCTTACAGTACAAGTAGAACTTATCTGACTGGATCTCAGTCCAAGTGGAACTGCCCTTGTATACTCCTCTGCGTAACTCTCTGTACCCCTCGGGTCAATCTTCCTTTTTTTTAAGGAGAGTTATATAATTACTCCATACCTCTGTTAGGTACACGTCCCTTCCGTGACCGTGGCTACGTTCAGCGACCCATATTCAGATTAAATCATAAACAACTATTTCTCAGTTTTATTATTTAAGTGCAGCTATAATAAAAAGTCCGGACTAAAGTATTGGGGACCTTCCCAAACATTCCAAAAGAAAGGCCCCGATGTCCTTTCATCTCCGACATATATAACATAATATCTTGAAATATTAACGAACAACGCTCTATCCTCTTGTACATCTCAAACAGGAAAGAATTTGTTTTATTGCATATTCATTCATTCAACACATACGCGATGCGCTCGTCTCATGGTGTTTTTCTTTTGTCTTCCTCTTTTTCATTCCTCGCTCGTACAATACAGATGTACATACATCCATTTTCTAATAGTGACAAATTTTGCTAAATAAATCACTTGAAATAATAAATATTCATGTAGTAGCCATTGCATTCGTGAAATAAATCATTACTGAATTATCAGATTGTTGATATCTGATACGACCAATTTAAATTAAATATGTAAATAAATATAAATGAATATATTATATAAAATGAATATATATATGGATAAAATGAATATATTATACTAGTCAAATTGCAGATTTTTATGCATTTATATGAAATTTAAATTTGTGAAAACGCCCAAAATGAATTTATATATATAAATGCAAAAAAATACAAAATATCTAAAACGGAGCACTGGTTGTAATATTTAATAGACGAAACAGATTTCTATTTGGATTCTATTCATTTACTTTTGTTCGTAAAAATATAAATTCACATAAAAATCCACAATCTACAAGGAAATTAATCGGCATGAAGCAACGACCATAATTCATAATTTGCGTATAAAATTATATGAAGAAAGAACGATTTAAATATAAAAAAATATATTTCTGATGTAATAAAAGAGATCTTATATTTTAGAGTTCTTCAGTACTAGAAAATTTGAGATATCGATGAAATGTCAGTATTTATTTTTCATTAATACTTCGTGTTTTACATTGTTTTACGCATTAAAGACCAAAATTGGGCGTTTACGTACTATTTAATTTATACACTTTTTAATCCATTTAAATTAATGAATTCTATCGATTTCACATTGTAATTGTAAAAAGAAATCCCAAGAATATTGCCCAATATCTTTTTCTGTTGAGGTTGATTGATAGAGGAACGAGTGGATGAATATGTAATAGAAAAATATATTGAAATAAGTATAGGTACAAGTATAAGTACGTATATAGTGTATGCCAATCCAGCACCTCACTCTCTCAATGTTACAATACAAAAGTATATGATAGAGAGCACGTTCATACATTTACAGCTAAGGACATTACCAAAAAAAGTTAACCTTAGTGTGTAACTCTAGCTGAAGGCTACAAGAAACAACAATAACAATCTACTTATAGTTCTTTTGTTTCTAGACCTTGTAACCCAAAACAACATTTATATTCAAGGGCACAATAATATGGATCTCTCCCGGTTTTGAATTTATTTGCTTCACTAAATTCTATTTTCTTCGTAACAACGGTCTCCTGTATACGAAAGGTCACGGGTATACAGAAAAAAAAGATGTAGAGTTTTTCTTAAAGTAGTTACTTCAACATTTTCTTTACCATTTCATTTGCTATCTAAATACTATTAGATTCTTTAATTTTGAGAAATTTTAAAAAGTTTAAATATTGATAACACTATGATAAATTCTTTTTCTCATATTATAGGATTTCCTTTTGTGCTTTCGATTTTTTTAAATAATGATTTTTGAAAATACTGCGTTACCTCATTTTACTGATTGTTCCTCAATCGGTTAATTCGATAGATGAGAAATTAATGACTCAATACCCGACCGAAATATTGTAAGAATTAAACATTAGTACGTACAATTCGAAAAGTAAAACATATTTCTTTCATAGAATAATCACGATAAAATTTATTTACATTATCTACTTTACTAAATCAAGATAGAGAATTACCTAACATAATATAACAGACCATTTTCTGGTCACTATCCGACAATATAATAACTTCGATCGGGACAACACGTCAATTGATAAGATTAGGAAAATTAGATGTACTTTTGATAATAGTCCATCCATGCGTGCCTTATAAAGCATGAACACTTGTAGAGGTAGGCTTTCATAAGGCAGTCGTTGACGTGTAACTTCCTAGTTGACATTTTACGTAGTCGACTGAGCAATTGATTTGTAAGGTATGTTGAGCTAATGACTGACATACTTTACCGACGATTTCGAGAAATTGTTACAAAAATATCAATTTTTATATCGATCGAAATATGAAAGTCATAATGATCAGAGCTATTAAGGAAGCTATTACGTTTTCTTCTTATCACTAAATCATTCGATGGATTACGCGTATACGATTCCGTCTATATTTCTTACGGTATTATCTTCTCATTCGTATCTTATAAATATTTGTAAGCGAGCTGAAACGTCAGATACGTATGTACATTGAAAATCTATCGCAGGTTGCAAACGGTTCTGGTGTAGTATTTAATTATATACGCCCAAATTAACGTTTCGCGTGATTTACAATCGAGTAAAGAAATTTCATCAATATTTACGAGCCGAAATAATAATATATAATAAATAATATATTTTACAAAATAGAAAATAAACGAATTGTGGGTCATCCAGTGGATGCGCTTGTTCGCCGAATCGATCCAAGATGGCAAGAATAGTGATACTGTTCCTTATCAATCTGATGTTTACGAATCTCCTACTTGGAAACGTGATCAGCTCTCAAGTCGACGATCGAAGCTATAGACTACCAGTAGAAGCCAAACCAAATTTTTATGAGCTACATTTGACAGTGAATTTGAATTCAAATTTATCAGAAACAGACTTCAAATTTACTGGTGAAGTGAAGATCAACATTGTAGCTGAAATTCAGGATGCCCAGTCAATAACACTAAACATGAAGAACCTCACTATAGAGAATATTACCCTGTACGATTTAAATAAAACCGCTATTAAGGTGAATAATGTTACATATGACGAAGAACATGAATTTTTAATTATCATGCTTGCTGACAAGCTTAAGAAGGGAAACAAATACTTGCTTACTGTGAGCTATTCTGGAGTAGTGAACGATCAATTAAGAGGATTTTACAGGAGCAGATCTGCCGACAAAAATGGCAATCTAATGTAAGAATACCTTCTTATATAGTTCGCAAGTCATCTCTTAGATAAATTTTTCATTTTGTATTCATTTTGTAATTTTTCATTGATATTCAAAAGAATTTTGATAATATTGAGTATAAGAGCATGATAAATAAAAGAAACCAATACAAGAAATAAACGCTGTTAGGTAGTTATGTAATATTATTTAAAATTAGTTAAATTATTCATTTTGAATCTAATTGGCCAGAAAATTTTGCACACCACCATTTCGCTTAATGAAGCATAAAGAAAAATTACGACTGACTGTTACATTTTCTCGGTCAATTTTCTGCTCGAGACGATCAATATTTTCGAGAACTTTATTTTCATGTTGCAGATATGTGGCTGCGACTCATTTCGAGCCAACAGGTGCACGGTTAGCGTTCCCTTGTTGGGATGAGCCTGCTTTCAAGGCACCCTTCAACATTTCTATAACCTATCCGAAATCTTACCATGCGATTTCGAACATGCCTCCCTTGCCAGTTGAAGAACTAAAAGTGGAAAACGACATGAAGACAACTAAGTTCGAAACAACTCCACCGATATCCACTTATTTAGTGGCATTCATAGTCTCCAATTATGAATGCAAGGAAGATGGCATGTTCAGAGTGTGTACTAAGCCACAGGCAGTGAATCAAACATATTACGCCTTAGAAAAGGGTAAAAAATTGCTAAACGCTTTAAATGAATATACCGCCATCAATTTCACCCATTATGTACCAAAAATGGATCAGGTATCGCTGAAGGACTTTTCGGCAGGCGCTATGGAGAATTGGGGTCTCGTCACTTACAGGTAATTGTTGCAGCACGTAATTAAAGTTGATCAAGATCACAATTCGATTTAACAGGTCTAAGTTCAAATTTAAACGGCGAACTCATCGAATGTTCGGCCAAAGCGTATAAGAGTTTTTAGGAACGGATGATGAATCAAACATATAACATACCAGTAGAGTTTTAATGATGTGCATTCTTAAAATTAGAAATTTTATTTTTAATAAAATCAAATGTCATGGTTTTTTGTCTACGAGGTTTATACATATGCATATCCAGTTTAGAAATCTGATTCATCAACGAATAACGTTTACAATTGCTAAGCTACCGTTAAACACATTCGTTTAAATTGTCCCAAATATAAAGAGCCTCGCCCTAAATTCCAGATTAAGAAAATTCTAAGTGCAAATCTCAGTGACAGTAAATAAATTTTAAAAGTAGCCATATCTCATGTATATATCTGCAGTTAATGCAATATTAAAATCTATTTAAAAAATATTATATTTTTGATGGCAGACTTCAATCGAAACATTTCATTTCAGGGAGTCCGATCTCCTTTATCAAGACGGTGTTACCACAACTTATACGAAGCAAAGAATAACTACGACTATAGCCCACGAATTTGTGCATCAGTGGTTTGGAAATCTTGTTAGTCCAGAATGGTGGACGTGGGTTTGGTTGAACGAAGGATTTGCAAACTACTTCGAATACTTTATTACTCATAAGGTAAGTGTAATAAATGTGTCTTCTACTTATATTCTATTAATTTGTTATAAGGGAATTGTTATAAACTGGATAATAAATTTTTGTTACACTCAAAATTTCAATTATCAGTTGCTCATATTTTATATGACTATTAGTATAGCTATACATTCTACGTATGTTTCTGATCTCTGCATCAATTAACAACTAATATATCTTTCATCATTAAATTCTAGCCGAGAACTTTATTTTAACGTACTCTTAATACTTTAAACGTATTCTCGTATTATATCTAGTACATTTGTAATATATTTGTAGGTACTACCCGAATGGCGATTAGACGAAGTGTTTGTCGTTGACAACATGCAAGGAAACGCTTTCATTGCAGATGCAGGCGAAAATCCGCGTCCCATGAACACGGACGTGAACACGCCTCAAGAAATTAGTAGCTTGTTCGACATTATTGCGTATCATAAAGGTAAGAGATTTTCTCATTGTTATTAGAAGTAATTCCCAATACATATGTTCGAGAATATTAAGAGCAAAGTTTGACGCAACATTTTTAACATCAAATAAAAGATATAAACGAATACAATGTGAGCTTCAATAATTTCTATTTATTGGCTAATGTCAAGGACAAGAAATAATAGGTACCTATATATCTTATCAATTAATTAATATATTAAACCTTAGGCCTAAACATTATCAGGCAAAAGACAAAAGGTGAGACTTTCGACGATAAATAGCTAGGAGTCGTCCTATAACGGATCTGTTTGTAACTTTTACAGAATTTAAATTTTTCACATAGAATCATCGAAATAAAATACACACACTATTGCTCATGAAGTACAATACATACACTATAATTCGCGAAAATATATGAACTCGTATGAAGATATTATACAAAACAATATATTTTACATTTGAAATTTCTTTAGGCATTGTGAGATACGACTGTCATGATTATATTGGTACGATTTATAAAAAGATCTTTTGATAAAATATTTAAATAGAAAGTTACAAAATATTTATTACAAGTGTAAACTTCGCAAAGATTAACCAAGTATTCCAACAGTCAATTATTCATTACATTATTTATGCTATTCATTAATTTTTTACTAGCAATAAATATTTTTTGCAATAAATTTCTGCTAATTATACTTTTGAGTTAATTATAAATTTTACCAACATAATCAGGTAGTTATGTTTCATTAATGAAATTTCAAAAAGTTTCGAATAACGAACACAATATATCCATCCATAATTTTCAAAAATTTTATACGACAAGTGTTCACGTACTTTCATGAAGCACTTTAAGTATTGTGACACCTTAGCCGATTTACAACAGAAGAAAATTAATGCTAATAAACTATGCAAGTAAATGAGTAACTTATGATCAAAAACATATATCATCTTCTCATAAATATCTCTCAATAAATAGTAAAATGTAATTATTCTCCTTAAAGTTCACCAACAGTATTGTAGGATCTTTACTACAATTAATTTATTTACAATAAATGGATTAAACAGGTGTTGGTTAAACAGGAAAGGATGGTTATTTAACGTGAATTATATACAACAATGTATTATAATTTAGACAACTAAATAGTTAATTTGCAACTCTCGTCACCACGGATCCAACGCTCTCTCTTACGCGGACTACATCCGCATTCTCGATTGACACTCTTTGACTTCTCAACTCACACTCTCTGACTTCTCAACTCACACTCTGACTGTTAATTCGTCTTTCTCCCTTAGCATCCCTTTGTCTTTTGTCAGCCCCACCACGCACGTGTTCCGCAACCGCTGGTGGCTGTCACGTAAAATCACAAGTCACAACTCAGATTATATAAAAATAACAAGATTGAGCCGAAACACAACTATTAAATTTCTTTTTATTACACTTTGTTATGCACTTAATAGTCACAATTAAGTATACACTGAATTGACACGTATAAATTACACTTTACTCTAACAACTTTATATAAATTAAGTAGGCGACTGATCTAAAGGTAGAAACCCGGTAAAGATATCGTTAATATAATAATAATAAGTTCGCCAGATATCTTTTAGACCTTTCGTCCACGATACTACAGTATATTAAAATTTGAAATATGATAAGAACTATTAGATTCGAATAACTATTTCTTGAATAAATTATATTCTAAGTTTCAATTCATTCAATTATATTGTATGGAAAATCTTTTCTATTTCATTTACGACTACAGCTACAGACTACAGACTACATTTACATATGTAGATAGTTTGAGGATAGATAAGCTCTCCATAATGTCTTGGTAAAAATTTTGTTGAAATATTGTATCATAACCGGTTTCACTCTACAAATCAAATTAGTTGATTCCATATCTATTAGTTATTTATAAGTAATTTTCCTGTCATAATAATATAATACTAATACAGAATGTCGTCATTATTTATTAACACATAATTATTAATTGTGATACTCTAATTAAATTGCAGGATACTTTTGAGTGCTAGTGGAGATACATTAGAATGGCGTTGATTATATTTCTTGAATATATGATTAGTATGGCAATTAATTGATTATTTATTAATATTAATAATTTCTATGAAGGTTCATTGTATTGCATTAAATAAATTATTTAATGATAAAGTCGAAAAGTGTTTTATGAAAATGTAATACTAGTAGAATATTTAAAAACAGCAATCTAACACAAATATAATAATGTAACATTGTAAATAGCAAGCTAGCTTTTTAATAGAAAAATTGCCTTTAGGTGTAGAATTTCTTGAGCATTGTAGATTAATTAATTTATTGACTAGGTCCCTGTTTTTATGACAGCATTTTCTCTAATCTAGTGGAAATAATTTTTCAAGCTCAAGACGTTAATGTAAAGATGAACATCACAATCGCTGGATTTTCCAGTTGCAAAGCATTAGAAAAAATAAATAAATTAGACAAATCATTAATGATCAAAATGCATTAGTTTCTAATAGTATTTATAAGTTGAAAATTTGTTGCACACATCGCATACAGAGTTAACTGGAAAAGAATCCTACCCACTGTTTTATTGCAATATATTGATATTATAAAATCTAAAAAATATAAAATATATAAAAAATATAATTATTATAAAAGATTTTTACCATTATCATTTTTGCTTTCCAAGAATTGTGTAATCGAATTTGCGAATAAGAATATTCATTTAAAGACTCTAAGATATTATTATAAATATAATTTGCAATCTTATATTGCTCCTTGTAGTTCGAAGATTATCGTGTAACTCAAAAAAGAATGGTATAGTCGACAATGGTCTGCGTAATATACATGTTTACATATGATGGAACAGTGAAGGGTCAAATTGTATATCTTTTATTGGTGAATTTATTCAAAATTTTTAAATGAAACATATGAAACGTACGCGACTCATTTGGTGAAGCGTTTCTTAAACATGAGAAATGCTTAAATCGAAAAGAATTTTTACTGTTTCTCTTTTGCAATCCTTAATAACAATGCAATTAACAAAACTAAAAATAAAAAAAACAAATTAGATGCATATACAGATGTATATCATTTGATCCTCGAAGAAATCTAGATATTGTTCACATCTGCATGTTTTGAATAATGAATAATAAACATAAATAATCACTTCTGAATAATAATCATGAATTATTAAAAACCAATCTTTAATGTATATCCATATCATTGCAGCGGCGTCAGTTATTCGAATGATGTCACACATCTTGACAGAAAACGTTTTCCATGAGGGTTTAAAGGAATATCTCAAGCAGAAGTACGTATATTTAAGTCATTTATATGATATATATGTCGAGTTCTCGTTGGGGTTAGGAGCGTGTAACGAATTTTCATTTGAATTAGCCATTGTTGTTATACAATATAAATGATATTTACTGGTATAAATATGATTATTACAGAATTTGACAAGTAACCGTGGCGATGGGATACTCAAGATGCTAATGACAATGATCTTAGGTTCAATAACGAATCCACGGTCGATGGGATAGCAAATGAGCTTTCCTCCAAAGTCTAAGTCGAACTGAACTTACATGTCCGCAATTCAAGTGTAACTAAATTTACTTGTCCACAGTACAAGTAGAACTTAACTTACTGCCCCCAGTCCAAATGGAACTGCACATACATACTCTTCTCTGTACCTCTCTGTACCCCTCGGGTCAACTATATTTTTAAGGAGAGCTATACAACTATTCCATAGCTCTATTAGGTAAAAACGTCCATCCCGTAACCGTGGCTACGTTCGGCGACCAGTTGTGTCACTCGAGCCCAATCTCACTATCACAAATCTCGAACAATTACAATCAGATTGAATGACAACAATTGCTTAATTACGGCTATGATAGAATCTAAGCTAAAGTATTGGAGGATTTTCCCAAAATTCCAAAGGGAAGGCTTCGGTGTCCTTTCATCTCCGACATATATATACAGGGTGGTTGGTAATTTGTGTTACAAGCGGAAAGGGGGTTATTCTACGCGAAAAAAGAAGTCGAAAATATAGAATAAAAATTTTTCGTTTGAGGCTTTGTTTTCAAAAAAATCGATTTTGAATTTTCGCTCGGTACGCGTGCAATTTATCACGTCTCATTATAACGGATCTCACTGTAGAAAAAAAAGAAAAAAAAATTTTTTATTCTATATTTTCGACTTCTTTTTTCGCGTAGAATCACCCCCTTTCCGCTTGTACCACCAGTTACCAACCACCCTGTATATGTATAGATATACATATTTATAAATCTATTATTTCTTATTATACATAATATTTTGTACAGAATATTTTGCAAAGGGGAATCTCTCAACTCATACAGATTGTCTTTGTCCTTTGTTTTGACATCTTCCCATATTCTGCTTTCATACATATTGTAGATATGTGTATTTAGCTTTTTCCGCAAGTCTTCCGCTACTACTCCTTTTTTGGCACCTTTTTCGCGATTAAAATATACAATTACAACCTCGATTTAGGAATAAAAATGAAAAACCCTAATGGGATATTTGTATCCAAAAGAAGCACACGTATTTTCTGTGCTCAATAAGATCAATAAAAAAATGATTTAATAATATTTAAACAAAATAGGTAATTTACGCTATGAACTGAAAGAATACGACAAAAATTTTTAGAGTATCGTTCAATTACTCATAAAAAATAAGATTTTTGTTACTATGACTTTACAGTCATATACACTTCCCAAATAAAAATTAAATATTTGTAAACATTTTTCATTTAGAAGATATTTACATATGTTTGTTATTGGTTTTTCAAGTTTTTGTCTTTTGCGTTGCCTACAAATCATATTAACGAGACATAACAATTCTTGCAGTGCAAAGAATGTTGCTAATTCGACAAATCTTTTCGAGCATCTTGGAAATAATAAAAAATGGGATGGAGCTTCGTTCGGGAAAATCATGGACGGATGGGTGAACAACGGAGGATATCCGGTTGTGAGTGTGAAGCGAAACCATGACGATGAACTGGAATTAAGTCAAGAACGATTTTCATTTTATGAAACTGAAAATGACGTAAACTGGTGGGTGCCTATAACTTACGTCAACTCGTCTAGCATCGATTTTAATAATACAGCACCAATTATATGGTTAAAACCAGGCCGTAATGAAACGATAAAATTTAATAAGGCAGAGGGGTGGATTATTGTGAATACACAGCAAGCAGGTGTGTAATATTGGCTATATTTATATTATACAGGGTAGTTGCTAACTAGTGGTACAAGCGAAAGGGGGGGTGATTCTACGCGAAAAAGAAGTAGAAAATATAGAATAAAAATTAAAAAATACTTTTTTTTTCCGTTTTTCTACAGTGAGATCCGTTATAACGAGACGTGATAAAGTGCACGCGTACCGAGCGAAAGTCCAAAATCGATTTTCTCGAAAACAAAGCCTCAAACGAAAAATTTTTATTCTATATTTCCGACTTCTTTTTTCGCGTAGAATCACCCCCTTTCCGCTTGTACCACCAGTTACCAACCACTCTGTATAAATCAGACAATTACAACATGTTCTTAATTTATAATTGTGTTATCTGAAAAATCATCAATTTTTAATGGTTTAACTATTTTGTAAAAAATTTCAAATATTTATTATACTGTAGAAGTATATCTTAACGTTATAAAAATATGTGTATGTATTATATTAATAATTAACTAAATTTTTTAAAAAGCGTGCAAGATAATTAAACCAACCGTTATTATAAATATATCTGAATTGGTCTAATCTTTTGCAAGATGAATAACACATACATGTAGTAATCACTAGATCCCGGCTGAGTCCCCAAGAATGTAGTATCAATCCCGGACGAGCCCCTAAAAATGTAGTGATCAAAAATATTTATTCTAGAGCAAGGACAAGAAAGGATGGTCTATTTGAATTTAAGCTTAATTTAATTCGTACAAACAATACTCAAAACAAAAACGGACTACAATATCGTCGTACGTCTTACTGCGCGTCTTACGGGTACGTCTTATCCTAACACTCGGCTTTCAACCTCTCAACTCGCTCTCTATTCAACAACTAACTCTCGATTCACACACTCTGCTCTCCCATCCCTTTTTTGTCTTTTCTTAGACCCCCACGCACGTGTTACGCAACTATTTGCTTGAAGGACAGACGACACACTGATGGGCCCAACGGCGTCTCGGCTCTCGCGACATTGTTCCATAGTTTATTCGATGTGTCTTAGACCTTTTTTCCCGATACTACATACATACTTTCTTTTTTTAATTATTAGTTGCTCGGTTTGTTTTAGGTTATTATCGCGTGAACTATGAGCCAGAAATGTGGAAACTGTTGTCGATACAGTTGAATTCGGATAACTACAAGAATATCCACGTTCTAAACCGTGCTCAGTTAATCGATGATGCCTTAAACATGGCTCGCACTAACCGATTGAACTATACGGTTGCATTGGCACTCACACTTTACCTTGAGAGAGAAACAGATTACGTGCCTTGGCAAGCGACTTTCAAGAATTTGAATTTTTTGCACAACATGTTACGTACTTCTGCACAATATAATACTTTCATGGTATAAATATATTTATAACATAATATGACTTAAAGAAGCCAAATATTTTAATTCATAATTTCTGATATATTTTACTCAATTTGGTAATTATATAGGTTATTATATAAGTGGAGCAGGTATGAATTATTTTTCCATAATAGTTATATTAATAACGGCTATTCTATTGGTGATAGAGAAATTGTTTTTAATTATTTCTAATTTATAAAATTATTAATTTAGTTTGTTTTAAAAATTAAGTTTTTAATTGACTAAATAATATAGTAGTCATATATTGTTATACACACGATGAAAGATGGCTACAAGTGATCTTTTCTAGTGTAATTTTTGTCCCATCATTCTATGATAAGCAGGCTCCGAATATTTATGCAAATTTATATTTTTATGAACACAACTAAAGGATTAAGACCCAGACAGAAATTTAATTTACCTATTAAATACTAAACCGAGTACTGTACTTTGGATATTTTACAGATTTTTGCATATCATGTTCATTCATAATATTTACGGTCTTG
Source organism: Bombus cullumanus (assembly GCA_014737535.1). NCBI lineage: Eukaryota > Metazoa > Arthropoda > Insecta > Hymenoptera > Apidae > Bombus > Bombus cullumanus. Next base: position 158,902 of record JACXIX010000060.1, on the reverse strand, counting down.
CACGTTTTCTACTTTAAAATAGACAGTAGGCAATTTTACACAAAAGATAATAGGCAGAAAAAATCGAATTTACGTAATAAGAAGGATGCACATATTATATTCCTTCCGAAAGTTCTTTTTAACCTAATGTAACCAATTTTTCTATTATCTATTTAAATAAAAGTTCAAAATCGTTGCAGAGTTATATTCGAAAAATAATGACATCCGTGACGAGTCAAGTGACGTATAACCCACATCAGAAAGGCGAAGAGCTCGATATCGTAAAACTTCTTAGGGTATACGCAATGGAATGGGCCTGCAGAGCTGGCGTTGACGAATGCAAAGATTATACCAACAGACAGTTCAACGCATGGTTAAGTAATTCCAATAGAGCGTAAGTTGTTATTTTTGCTCTCACTTGATTCTTTTTTAATCTTCCCTACCTTTTATCGTTGACTTATTCACAATAAACGAAGATTTATCGATGGTGTATATCATTTTCAAATCTTGGGATTATATTGTTTTCCAATTGTTAAACGTAAATGCATTTTATTGAATCATGATGATTGCTATAATTATACGAAAACTTATATATCACGCGATAGTAAAAGTTAATTAAAGAATATATATATGTATATATATGATATTTTCTATATATTATATGTATATAATATAAATTACTGCCTGTACTCCGTTTTCTATATCATTTCCGATTGCTAGAATATTTCTTATGATTGAGAGAAATAATCGTTAATTAGTATGCGTTATTCCTGTTTTCAATTGCATGCTAAAAGTTTCTTTGAAACATTAGAAACCCTTCTTTTCGATTAAAACGAAAGCAAGACGTTGAGTCACAAAAAATGGAGGATCGAAGCAGAATAAAATGATATTGCCGATATTGAGATTGTCAATATGTATAGCGCAAGATGAATTTAAAAAAAAAAAGTAATTACTTTATTTACAGATTTGACATGGACTTGATGGACAATGTTCTCTGCGATGGATTAAGATCTGCAAATGAAACAGTGTGGAACTACACTCTGACCGAAATGTTGAAAACGAAGGACGAAGTCGAAAGAAAGGGTTTATTTTCTCTCTTGGCTTGTTCCGAGTCAGTATATCTTCTGAAAGAATACTTGCACATGTCCATTCAGGAAAACGCAACTGTGACATTTGATAATGCAGTTCTAAATGTAGTGTCTCAGAATGCACAGGGTGTCAGCATTGCTCTGGAAGTGCTCATTAGCAAAATTAAGGAGATAAAAAAATTGTAATTGACAATTGGAATTGTTTTCATCGTTGAGAATCCGATCAAATAATATAGAGGTGTGATTGGTTCGGTATAATCTACAGAACTCTTTTTGATTTCAGGAACAATTCCGAAGACATCATCAAATCGAGTGTTGACATAATTGCAAGCGCAATTACAAATAGGGATCAATTTGTGCAGGTACGATAACGTTTAATTAAAATATATTAAGTTTAAAACTTTATTTTAATTCTTTTTACTTTAATTAAATGCATTGGCCGGTCTTTATCGCGAAATGAATTTTAACAAAGCCTCTAATATAATTTTTCTTCTTCCTTATGGAAATATGCTCTTATTGTCTTTCTTCATGCGCTCATGCGTTTCCTTTGTTTGATCTAACTTATAAATGTTTTCAATCATTTTTATATGACAAGAGTAGAATTGAAAAGGATAACATGGCCAATCAATATATTTGACGTATACTTTGGTTATTATGTTCTTACAAAGAATCGTTAGTACAATAGCCAACGGTGAAAAGAGATACACAATGAATCCGAAGTAAACTTATACGAATAAATGTTTAAACGTGCTATTCACAATTGTCGTAGTATTAGAAAGTTTCATAATTATAATGTAAAAGCACATGCAAAAAAATATGATGAGTTGATATATCAAAAGATATAAAGGTCCTCAAAATAGATAATAGATTTATGAAATATTATAAATGATTATAATGAAGGATATATTCAAAATTATAGCATTCAACATTTTTTAAATATTCAATAACTAGTTATTGAGATTTATAATTGCTGATTATATTCCTTTCTCGTGGTTTTCCATTATATAGTAGTAACTTAAACTTCATACTAGTAAATATATCTATAAAAATTATGAAATTTGCTTGGTGCTTAAGTAGTTAACAATCGTTTGTTTATTAACTTTTGAATGAGTAATCTGTGTGTTTGCCTAAGCAGTATGTATCATTTTGAGTAAGTTTCTCCAGTTATTAATAATTAATAGTATACAATCATTTTTTTCTTGACAGTTAACTATGTTTTTGACGAAGAAGAAAGTATTGAAAATAGACATTGTTCGGACTACCTTGTTAAAGGCAATAAGAAATTTGGAATGGCTTAGCATCCATCAAGAAACCATTGAGAACTGGTTGTACACTCACAGGGACTATTTCAACTCCTCCGATTCGCTATCATTAGCATCGCTTCTCGTTATGCTCTCAATGTTTATTACCAGCTTTTACTAGCTGTAATATCAGCAGTATTCAATTGGTTCATCGAGCAACCGAGGCGCATAAAAGTACAATCAAGTATTAGAACAAATCGAGAATGATCATCTGTATAGAATGCATTAACACGATCATGACATCATTGATTCGATAGAGAGATATAATATACCATCCATGAAGATTTGGAATATTTTTATAATTTGATATGATTGTAGAGAAAGCTATTTGGTCTAAATATATTTTTATATTACGTTAAAAAATATATAATGAAGAGTGAAATCTTAATGTCGTTCCGGATTTACTTATTTGATTCGTACAAGTTAATCTATTTACAATAATATTAACAAAGAAAAGGAGTATCATTATAACATGAAAAATAAATAGTAACATTATGTTGAAATATGAATATGAATGAAATATGTTACATATTAATTAAGATGTATAACTTGTATAGTAAATGTTCTTACGTGCGTCATGCATTGGTGCAATCATGTATGTATATAGGTATTATGCCATTTACTTAAAACTTCAGTTAGTGTTTAATGACTTAATATTTTAAAACATTATAAATAATATTGTAACTGTATGAATATAGATATATGATAAAGAGACTTAAAAATAAATAAAGTATTATAATTAATAAAGACTTATAATTTTATATTTTCGCTCGGAATAAGACAATATACATGTATAATTTTAACCTTTTGCCTTCATCAGCCTTGTTAGCTCTGGCTGATTCTAACTTCTTAATTCTTCAACTTGTCCGTGTATTATGTCTTTTTTATGTGATTCCCGAGATATTTCGCAACAATGATTATGGTATAATTGCTAATGTAACGATCTTTTCTACAGAGTGGATCGGAAATCATAGAAATAACCGGGCACGGGATGAATCTATATGAAAAAATAAGTTAAACATATAGAATACATATTTTTCATATGACACTTCGTTTCAGAGACAATCGAGTTTGAAAATTTGTCAAGTATACTTCAACTGGACTAATTAATACGAGATTATCATACATGTAAAAATCAGTTTAAAATATTAAAGAATATTTTTCCGTTTAAAATCTCATTTTCAAGAAAATAAACTTTGAACATGTTTAATTACGAACTGATCTGATACACACGCATGACACATTTTCAAATTTATCTTTCTTGAAGAAACAAAGAATCAGATAAAAAAATTTTATTCTACATTTTTTACTTATTTTCATATGTAGTTTAAACTCCTACCGACTATTTATTCTTCTTTAATCCGGGAATTATTCCAAATTTAGATATACTTGTCAAATTTTCAAACTCGATTTTCTTGAAAACAGGGACTCGGATGAAAAAGCATTATGCCAAAATTTTTTCTTAGTTTTTTATGTAGAATCACCCCTTACCCTGTTGTGCTACGATTTCCGCCCTAACCTGTATGGTAATAATTACAGCAAGATATTTAAATGAGAATAAATTAAATTAAAAATAAATTAAAGAACAAGAATTATAAAAACGAGAATAAAAAAATTGATATTTTTTAGAAAATAATTTCCGGGAGAAATGGATAAAGCAAGGGGTGAAAGTGATACTTACCTTTGACGTGTAATCCCTTAGTATATACATTCCTTTCTTTCTGCAAGTGAAATTGATTAAATTTGTTATAATTAAAAAATACCTATAATAAAAGTTATATGTGTACAATATATCTTTAATAGGATATGAGAATTGAAGGTGTCCCCGTCGAACCTTCGTAGAGATAAAACGCGTTTACAAGCAAGTGTCAGCATGTAATAACGGAAGTACAAGCAAAGGTGTTTAAACTGCCAATAACCGCCAATCTTATTAAAGCAACAGCTTTTTAATTTCATCGTTAACTTAAAAAAAAATAAAAATAAAAAAGAGAACTGCAACTGTCATTGAATACGGAGATATTTGCAGATATGTTTTTAGAAATATAGCATCGGCGACAGTAAAATTCCATCCTACTACATTCTATGAAAAAATGGTGCTGCAAGTCCAACATCCTACAACAAAAATTGAAAGACCTTATCTACTCACTACAGCTATTGGGCTATTTTGTACAAAAAGTTTCATATATTTTTTGTTCATAGTGACTACAAATTTGAAACAAGGTCAGATAGAACACATGCCCATATGAACCTTTTTCGTTATGCCTCTTTTTTACTCATGAAGTCGGTCCCACGTATTATGATACATTCTCTATAGAGATAATAGAATATATGTATTAACACTATGTAAGAATACGATAGAGCATAAAGTAAATTAACGCCATTTTGCGTAAAATAGTAATAAATCATCTAGTTTATTTTCATGAAGTTAATACTATTATAGATAGAAGTAAATCACAAAAATGGAACTAATTCTTCTCGTCTTCAAAAGAGAAAGACAATGAAAAATCTAAGGCACTATTTTTATACTTGCCTTCCTTTATTCTTCGCAGATTAAATTTTATAAAATACAAGTAAGGCGGATAGGTCGTGTTAATTGTGATAGCTCCTGGCGGTAGACGTCGCTGCTGAGGTACTGTCGTATTTTCTTGCTATTTATGTATCGTGGAAGAAAAATATAGGAACTAGGGGCGGCGGGATTCAAACCCGGTTCCCGAACGTTCGTAACCTATGTCGCTAACCACTGCGCTATCGTCGTCCGGTTGTTAGTTAGTGTCGAATAGCGGTTAATTTGTGCTGACGAGTGCCGCCACACAAGTTAACATATCTGCTAAATTATTAATTTTTCGACATAGATAGGTTGATAACTTTTCATAGGGAATGTCAAAACGGAACGATTAATGTATTAAAGAATATATAATTTCATTAAAAATAGTAAAGGTGATCTTCATATGTCCTCTATGTTTCTACCTACAATAGACTATTAACATCAAATTATGCGTCCCTAATTTAGCTTTTGTTTGAAACATTTTTCAGTATCATGAATAATTTCAGAGATATTTACAAGTATCGATTTAAATAGAATAATAGAAGTCTTAGAAATTAGTAAAGTTATACTTAAGTCGTAAATTAGTAAAATGTGGAAAAGTTTTCAGTGAATGTTTGGATTGTTCTGCGCGACATATATAACCGAGAAATTATGTTTGATAACCTTATCTGGAAAATCAACAGGTAGGATTAACTAGATAAGGTAATTCTGTTAAGTAAATAATACTTTAATTACCGGTACAATATGCCGTCTAACATCTGGATTAACCAGATTATAAATATCTATTGTTTCTTTTCAGTTAAAAACCTTTTTTACGAGCAGATGGAATTAACAAGGTTTCTAATGTACATTATCGTGCACAAGCTCCGACGATAGTAGAGAAAATAGTCGTGGAAATTCTGCATTGGTTCAAAAGCAAATAAATATCATAATATGATCGTTACAGATTATCAAACGGCCTCAACGATCCATAGCCCGGGCGCGCCCACTCTCGTAACTAGGCTGGCGCGTCAACTATCGAGCAGGGTCTGTTAAGCCTGGACTCTAAAACGCCAACAGATCCCGGTTGCGCCCCCCCCCCCACTAACCTAGAATCAGGCGGTACTCTGCTGGAGAGGCCCCGTGATTAGTTTTCTTAAGAGACAGCTCCAGCTCCAATCCTCTGATGGAGGCCACGCATGCCACTTCTGGGTAGCACGTCAGTGCCGAGTCCGGAGGCATCGGTGTCTGTAGCACCCAGTCATACGCGAGCTCCCAGAGGAGTGGGCCTAATACAGATCTCTGCGGGACCTTGCTAACCACTTCTCCACCCCGGTCAGTGTAGGTAATACTCCGGTTCCGGACATATATCCGAACTACGCCCAGGAAGTAGGGAGGCACCCGGTGGAACTCCAGGGCCCCCTCTATCTTCCCTCAAGGCAAACATGACAGACCTTTAACATTGTTTAGAATCTGGACCCTCACCTGATAAAAATCGGACGGGAGAAGACGGACATTTGTCATCACTGCGGGGAGGGCAGGGACACGGCGCAGCACACGCTGGAGTTTTGTCCGGCGTGGGAGCTGTCCCGCTACACCCTGCGGCAAGTCATAGGCGAGAGACTGACCCTCTCGATGATCATAGAAGCGATACTGAGCGGGCCACAGGAATATGAGGCTGTCCGCCTCTTCTGCGAGCGAGTTAAGCTCGCAAAGAAGCGAGCAGAAAGGGAGAGAAAGAGAAACTCCCACCCTTGTAGGATAACGCGATTGTAGTAACATCATTCAAATAGAAAGTATTATAGGATTATTACGACGCGTTGATAAAATTAAACTTAATTTTATAGGAATATTTGATGTGAGATTGTTATCATGATACCTTATTTTCACACATGTGTACATACGATATGATTCAAGAGTTAGTGATTTTTTTTTTATTTATTTATTAAAATTTACAATCAATTCTCACATTGAGAATTTTTAGTAATTTTTTCTGGCGTGGTACAGTGACATGGCTAATTATTTATAATAAGTTAGAACTTATTATAGATATGTATAATTTATAAATAAATAATTTGATTAAGTAGGTATTATTTAATATAAATATCTAATTAAGTCTAGAGCTTAGGTCTGGCGGGTAGTTTCTCTTTAGCCTGCGGATTTGATCCGACGTATCGAGTAATCCAGTAATAAGGGGGTTTCGATGATTGGTGATTCTGTTGTTGTATTTGTAGCTATATTTTGCTATTTCATCTCTGACTGTGGGTATCTTGAGGTCTCGGTGTATTGCTTCGTTGGTGACGTACCAGGGTGCATTTAATAGGGATCTTAGCGTTTTCGATTGAAAGCGTTGAAGTATTTCAATGTTGGAAGAGTTAGTGATAAAGAAATTTGTTTTAACGAAAGTAGTGAAATATATCTCAAATTTTATAAAAATAGAAATCTTCAGAGATTTGTTTTTGCTAGGTAAAATATATCGTGTTTTATTTATATAGTGATGTTACAAAAATCATAAAATAGAAAACTATAAATTTCTGCAATTAATTTGCAAAAATAAGGGTTCGAGGAGTTTATTTCTAAATATTATTCTTTGTGCTGTTTATTATTATTAACGCAGATATAAATACATAAAAATATATATATATATTATATATGTCGGATTATCATAAGAATTTTGAACACGAGACGCTTCTCCGTCAGAATTAGCCATTATTTATTAAGCAAGATTATGTCACACGTTCACACAAAAGTTAAACAAAGTTTGTAAGAATAAAGTTTACAGAAAAGTTAGATTAACGGAAATCTTGTTTTACAATTAGTTAATTTAACGATTATCGCGACTAACGAATAGTGTAATACGCTTTTCAAACAAAAAGATGCGCGAACAACAAAATTAACGAACAATATGTCTTACGGTAAAAGGTTTTCAAATAATGAACTTAACAAACTCTAATAACAAGGTTCTGAGTTCAAACGAATCCACGATCAACGGGATAACTCTTTTCTAAGCGCAAATAATTTTAGGCACAAAATGCGATTACTGAAACACACAGGAAACTGCTTGATGTGTCACTCACGAGGGTAACTACACGAATGATCAATTGAAGGCAATTTTCCTCGCTGTGCAATTGCATTTCTTTGTTATATTTCCATTGGAAACGTCGAGAAAGTTCCAATCGCCGTTACTAAGTAATTCAGCCTGGGGTTTGATTACTAATACAACGTGTGTCCCATTATATCGGCATCACCAAAATACAATCTCACACGACTAGGCCCGATCTCAAGGCTGTACGCCACCACAACCACATTACTAGGAAAAGCAAAACGTCCATCCCGTGACCGTGGCTACGTTCGGCGACCAGTGGTCACCTTGAACCCAATCTCGTTATTACAAATCTCGAACAATTACAGCTATAATAAAATCCAGGCTAAAGTGTTAAAGGACTTTCCTAAGATTGCAAAGGAAAGACTCCGGCTTTCCATTCATCTCCAACATATATATATATGTCGGGTACATGTTATGATTAGGAGCGTGAAACGAATCTTCGTTGTGATTAGACATGGTTGTTATGCAATGGGGAAGATATTGACTAGTGCAAATATGATTATTGTAGATTTCGACAAGTAACCGTGGTAATTAGATAGTCGAGACGCTAATGACGATGATCCTAGGCTCAATAACGAATCCGCGGTCAAGGGGATAGCGAACTTATGATTTTCGTCAAAGTCTAAGTTGGACTATATGTTGGAACGTGAGATATTCACAGATCGTAAAGACTCCACGTAACTCGCTGATGAGATCGTACGAGAGAGTGTTTTCCGTCCCGGTGACGCTACAGAGGAAAACTATATGGGGTGTGTTTAAGGATACGAGATCCTCGGATTCGTCGAGGAAAGCCTTCGTTCGGAAGGTGAGGGAAATTGACGTTGCTGTTAATTGGTCAATTTCCATATCGGTGGTTAAATGCTAGTGCGGTGGATGCTAGTCGCCCTTGAGGGAAAGTTGCTAGCGGGAGGCGCCGTTCGTGAGAAACTAAGTTTCCCCTATCTTCCCGTAGTTGGGAAAAATCATCTTACCCGAAGAATAGGGTCTGCGTGTGGCGAGCCACGGGACAGAAACCGTTGGAATGTTTACTGTCGAGTGCCGCTACAACTATGTTACTATTATTCTTGTTACTATTATTCCATATCTCTATTAGATAAACGTTCATCCCTTGACCGCGGCCACGTCCGGCAACCTGCTGTCGCCTCGAGCCCAAGCTCATTATCACAAGTTTCAAACAATTGCAATGGACGACTACAATTGTTTAGTTACGGCTATAGTAAAATCTAAATTACAATGTAGCGGGATTTTCTCCCAAACTTGCAAGGGCTTCGGTGTTCTTTCATCTCCGACAAATATAATAAAACACCTGTTTCAGTTATAACGGAATAGGGACAATTTCAAGTATCTTGTCATCAGCCTCGAAACGTTTCTCCACTCAAAAATTAGTGGATAAATTTGAAAATTTGATCAAGCAACACCAAGTTGAATTCGAGAATATCTTAGATTCGTTGAACAATTCGTTAGAACTAGCAAAATACGAATTGTCGTGGTTGAAGAAGTACACTAGACCAATTATGTCATGGGTAATTGATTTCAATGACAAGCACCACCAAGATACGGATTATTATCGTCTACCCAGGAGCATTACTCCTAACTCTTATTCCATCTGGATAACCACTGATTTAAGCGAATTCGACAATTTTACATTCAAAGGATCAGTGGAGATTAAAGCAACCGTTACCAACAAAACGAAAAATATCACTTTACATTCAGCAGGCTTAATCCATGAAAAGATATCCGTGGTCGTAGACAGTGAGAATGTTGTTATTGTAAAAACTGATGTTAAGGAAAAGTATGATTTTCTAATCATCGAGCTAGGAAAAGTATTACAAGTTGGACAAAAATTAGTTACTACGATAGAATATAGAGGACACTTAAATGAGAAAGAAATGCGTGGATTTTATAGAAGTTCGTACATTGATGAAGATGGTCAAACAAGGTAAAGAATTTATTCATACTGCTATCGATAAATATTTAGACACTTGGTGCAATTTGATCGAAAAATTTATATTTTTGTTATATTGTGAAGGTTATAATGAAATAATTCTAAAACAAGGAACACACCTCTATTCTATCTACAAAAAGTATTGGAATATAGTCCTATTTTAATAAACAATTAAGTGTCTTTATCAAATACTGCAAATACTTATGTTTTATAATATTATTATAGTACATAAAAAACATATATTGAAGCTACTCCTAACATTGAACAGACCTAATTTTTGCATACTCGAAGTCATTCAATTCAGCTATCTACGTAGGACCGATTTTCATCCAACCTAAGTGTTGTTTTATTTATACTAGTTGACATTTTTTTCAACAGCATCTAGTCATCTAACATAAAATCAGTGCTCAATCTTAGATTAAAGAGTTTTACTTGAAATATATTTTTATACCAACTTTGTAAAAAAGGAAGGTATCTCAATTCGACATTTATTTCCTTTTTATGTATACTTATTTCTCCGAAATTGTATGACCAATGGGGATGTGTCTTTTTACATTTCGTAGGGCATGTTTTTTGTTATTAAATATAGGTTTTGGGTTGATATTTAATAGATTCACACAGATGCAATTTTACTTTCTATATTTCGCCACCTCGTACAAAACGTCTGAACACACCGGATACACTTAGATAATTAACACGTGGTCGACTCCTAAGACAAAGGAGTGTCGTTAGAAGTCGCACCAACTTAGCTTGTAGGAACTAACGATCATACCAACTTAATGTTTCTCAACATTTTTCCGTTGATCCAGCGACAACATTCTTTTTTGCATTTGTCAAACTATTTTATTGCAAAAATCCAATTTTTATATATATATTCATTGATTACTCATGATTAAATTACGCTATCGAAATGAAACCTCCCGCATCGTCCAGGGGTAATCAGCCCGTTTACAAAATTTCTCCAATTTGTTCATTGTGAACTATCGTTATTGCAAAGAATTTGGTGTTCACCAATTTCATCTACGTATATTCAGTGATGGCTCTACAATTGTTGGACTAATATCAAGATGAGCCCAAAGAAGCAATCTGGGCAAGCATTTCAAATTGCGTTTTTCAATATAGGCTTCGATTCGTGTTTCCGTCACAAGAACTATTATTCTGCGGATTCGTTTTTGGGCATAAGTCAATTTTTATTACGAAATAATATGTAACGCACTATTGAATTATAGAAATATCCTTTTCTATCATTGCTTAAAGTATATCGGTGACGGAGTACAGTGACTTTATTCCTTATTCGCATGCGGAGCTGAACAGTTTTTTATTCATCAATAAGAATTAAGGATTGAAATAAATAATAAATAGATAGAAATAAATTACCGTCTTATTAATGACAATGGAAATCGTTTTACGGTTGCCCTGTAGTATTGATCGCTCCATTAAGAAATATGAAATAACAATTTTTTCGAAAAGAATGTTACCAAGTTGGACATGCACTAAAAATTATGAAATAATTTTTACTTTATTTGTATTTTATTTAGGCACATATGCAGCAATGACTAAGATTACTCATTTAATTACTCAACGGCATATTAACATATTACAACCTTCTTGAAGGTGGCGCAAAATTAAAAATGCAACTCAGTCATTGTAACGATTGTATTTTGAACTATTGGTAAACTTGCTGTAGATATAATTCCACTAACTTGTACACTATTGATACATCAAGCGTAAATTGTATCCGCACGTATATTACAGGCGGCGGTTTTCAATTTGACCGCTATTAAAACATGTTCTTTGTGACATTGCGTTATAATGCAGTGTAATTTAATGCAATTAAGTATGAACTTATTGAAATTTGAATAATATAAATACAAACGAGTTAAAGCTTGAATAATATAAATATAAACGAGTTGAACTTTTCTAGTATGACGCTCAAGTATTGTTATACTAGAAGCATTTTAAGGCGTTTTGCGTCGCCATCGAAAAGCTTGCAATATATTTAATATGCTGTATAGTAAGTGATGATGAAAACAAGTGGTCCCAACCGTTGTTACAAATACAAATAAAATATAAATTATTTCATACTTCTTAGCACACGTCGAAATCGATAATATTTTTTTCTCAAAAGATCTTTTATATGCATTTGCAATAATATGGACGTGCCGAAACGCTTATGGACGAGAACTTATGTACCTCGTATTTTTCTGTTTATGCGCGATGTTACGGATTTTTAAAAATATTACAATATTTTGTGTAAAGTTGTTGGCTTTAGGTCAGTGGATATATGTAAGATCTTTAATAATATTCCTGAGTTTGTTAGAGTTTTGTGTAATGAAAACAATTTTGTTTATTTAACAGATGGTTAGCTGCCACGCACATGGAACCAGTTGGAGCTCGAAAAATGTTCCCTTGTTTCGATGAACCAGCAATGAAGGCAAACTTCACAATGAATGTCCTGTTACCACAGAACTACACCGCCATTAGCAATATGCCAGTGGAATATACGCATCAAAATCAGTATGTAACACTTTTTTCTTTAATACCAAAAAGATAGAAATATTTTATTTTATATGAACTCATATAATATTCGTTTATGCTTTACAATTGTTTCACATAAACTATAAATATACCATACTTTAATTTTAATCTATTTTACTTTTCAAGAAATAATATGTGACATAAATATTACGGCACTGATCTTCTAAATCTTGATAAATATACTATATTAGAGATTATGCTTAATAAAAGTGCAATCACTGTAAATTTCATAGATAATTCATCCGCTATCACTTAATCGCTTGAGGAGCGAATATGTTTAAAATTCTGTCATAAAATCCCAAGTATTCCTCTTACCAATTTGAATTGAAAATGTAAAATAAAATTCGTTCGTTTATGAAGTTTGAACATGTTTAGTTGAAAATTAGCTCAGTACATGTGTAATCGATAAATTTTCAAATTTGCGTTTCTTCAAAAAGAAACTTCCAATGCAAAGATTTTTATATGACCTTGGTTTTACTCTCAACAGTCGAATCTTTTTGATTTCAGTCGTATCATAAATTTAGGGCCAAGATATTAAATATATTTGATATTATAATTTTGTTTGCAACAATTACAACGACTACAATATGTGGGGGTGATCTACGAAACGGTTGCCACGATATATTTAACTTTGTGCTAACAATTTAATAAAAAAATTTTACAACAGAAGATGATTAGTATCAAACAAAGAATTTACTGATGTAAATAAAGTAGTTAAAAGTGCCATTTCTTCATGAAGAAACGGAACCAAAAAGAAGGTACTTTGTAAATAGCACTATATACATGTACATATCTCTTGTTACGTTTTTATATTATACTACAAAATGAATTCAGTTATGTGGTAACAACAGAATGTCCCATTTGAAGTTATAGCTCATTTAGAAAAAAGTTTCAAATGAAACTTATCCTCTTTCGAGAGCGGAGTATCTTATGGTGGTCACAAATCTCCTCTAGGTGGACGTGCTTCCGATATTTCAAGGTGACCTTTATTTTTTTATACGGCAGTGCATGTTTTTATTTAGATAGAGGTATAGTTCGTTTCGTGAAGAATTTATCGACCTATAATATATGTTTATGTTCCAAGATCATTCAAAGTCATTTATTGTTGTTTAACGCCTACCTTCGTTGAATGTCCGGAAATTGTCTTTTATCTTCTACATTGAAAAGGATGACCTTGGACATCAATATAATTATTTACTCTATCCCTAAATGATAAATCTACCCTCTCGAAAGCGATAGAACTAATTCTCCCAAATTCTTCGCGTTCTCCCAAAATCGCCACTTTGAAATCTCGGAAGCATGTCCACCTAAAGAAGATTTGTGACCACCTTTCCCAAACAGAGTAAGTTTCATTTGAAACATCTTTTTAAACGAGCTATAGTTTGGGAAATAATTGCGTACAAAGCTTCAAATGAGACGGCCTAAATATTATTTCAATCGCCTGATGCTATAATAATTTATAATTTGTTCTTGTATTACCGTCTACGACTATCAGATAACTAAAATGATATTTGCCATATCATATATCATATAAATTACATAAAAGTATGTTAAGAAAGGTACATGGTGCTATGTGAAAGATATAAAATGACGTCTATCTTTTTATGAAAAGATGATGCTTTTGAAAGTTACTTTTTACATCAGCAAATCCTTCGATTAATACTAATGGATTTTTCCTCGAGAAATATATACTTATTAAACTAACAATAAAAAGTAACTCAGATAATGGCGACCGATTTGTGTACCACCTGATAGAATATTATTAATTTCACAAAATCAAATAGGTACATAAAAATATTAATATAATCAATATCGTCAAATATTATCAGAACTCGAAATAAAAGAAATTGTTCTCGTCATTCAAAGTGCAATACTAATGAGTTAATGGTTAATTAGTTTATAATCGTCAACGATAAAATGAGTCACTTGATCAAACCTTTGCAGGAACACAACGAAGACAATTGTTTTTAAAGAAACTCCCAAAATGTCGACGTACTTAGTGGCTCTGATAATTTCTGACTTTGTTTCGGTGAAAGACGCCGGGGAAATTCGTGGAGTATGGGCAAGACGAAATGCAATCGAAGATGGAAAATATGCTCTATCTGTTATGACCCCTCTCGTTAATTTTTACGAGACAGCAGTGAATATCCCATACCAGTTGCCCAAACTCGACATGGTTGCGTTACCCGATTTTGTATCAGGTGCAATGGAAAATTGGGGTCTATTGACATATAAAGAAAGAAACATACTATATGATCATGATTTGTCGACCACAGCATCAAAACAGAGTATAGTAAACGTGATATCACACGAAATCGCTCATCAGTGGTTTGGAAACCTTGTCAGTCCAAAATGGTGGAAATATATATGGTTGAATGAAGGCTTTGCAAGGTATTTCCAGTATTTTGGAACTGAACATGTAAGTATACTTATATGGTATGTAGGAATTATATTATAAACTTTCAACAATAATTGATGTCTATGCTACACTTTTAGTTCTTGGAATATATGTATACTAAGTTGATGCACAGTTTTTGACGAGGTCAACTATTTGTTTGTTTCAACTATTTTTAAATAATATAAAATATATCGATTCAGATAATTCTTACTTTAAGATTAGAAATTTTCATATTAAAGTAAACTATATTTTTTGCTGTTATTTATCTTGAAGCGACGTTTATTATACAACAATCTAATATTTTAAAAAATGTTTACACATGTAATATCTTGGAGAGACTTCATTTTATAGATAGATATCAGACAGTTAAATCTATTATAATTCTTTTAAATCTAAAGTTTCTTTCTATTTCTACGTCTGACAAACAAAGTATCTCATAAAACATTGAAACAAATTTTAGTCATTATTTGAAAATTGTTCTAAATATTGTGAATGTGTTTCATGTTATAAGGAAAGCTTTTCCGTTACATATATACATATGTATGTAATATTCTCCTGAGGAAAAAAAGTCTTGAAATTTGATAAAAATTTTTTCTAAATTATATGTGATATTATACCTAAACTTTTCACATATATTTTAATATTTAACTCTACTCAGTTCTTTTTATCTCTTTGTATAATTTAATTAGTTAGGCAATTTAAGTTTCAAAAGATCATTACTTCATTGCTTTAAAAATATGAATTGCAGTATATTGGTATAATTACTAATTATATCAATGTTGCAATTATAATTCCAAATGTACTTCTATGGATTCGTACAATATCAAAAAGTTCTCTTAAAATATTCGTCATAATAATAGGCTTTTAAAATTGAATTCTGACATTTCTTGAAACTTCTTCAAATTTGTCAAATTTGATACTTCTACAATGGCACTTTTGACAAATCACACAATTAAAGGAATAATTCAGAATTAAATATAAAATATATCTCTTTTATTAGATAACATTAATCATATTTTCTTAATTGTCAATATTTAAACTGCACAAATATCCCATCTTCAATATGTGTATGTTGTACATTTCCCAAAAGCTAAACATATAAATGTTCCTTTAACAAATTCTTTCTTGTTATCTAACTGATTAACTTATTACTGCATTCCATACTTTTATTTTAGTCATAAAAGTGATACAACATTATTGATTAATAATAAAATTTATTAGGTGAAACTTAATAAATGGTCTTTGGAGGCTCAGTTTGTCGTGGAACAGCTTCATTCAGCTTTTGAAACAGATAGTTCAATATCCACTCATGCTATGACCCATGATGTCTGGAGTCCAACAGAAATTAGGGGAATGTTCGATTCCGAATGTTCGAATGATAGAAAAAGTATTGGGTCGTCGTTCATTTTATGGAGCTCTTGCGAATTACTTAAAGAAACGGTAAGATGTGGACTAAGAATAAATAAAAGATAAAGTGGTATTGTAGTTTCAAAGACATTACTTTCTCACATGTAACTGAATCTCTTAACCCGTTATTAGTCTAGCTTGAGGGAGATTCGAGCAAATCGATTTTTTGTATTTGACACCAGAGGTACAAAAAACCTTAACACTAATATTTGTACTAACCGGTACTTGTTAATGATCGAGCTAATAAATTTTTTCCTTTGCTGAAATATGTCGAAAATATCACTTGCGTTCCTTTGGCGCTAAGTATCTCAATTAAATCCTAGAGTTACCCGTAATTCAATTACATATGTATATATGAATGGACTGATAATTGTTCTCAAGAAAGGAAAATTAATGAATACAATCAATCACATATATACATATGTACTCTACACATAGTCAAAGCTTCATAATTTCCGGGTTGGGAATCTACATGATTGCTAATCATGAATTAAATGAAAATATAATTAATATATAAAATATATAAAATATATTAACATTATCGAAAGTTTCTATAAAGCAGGGTTTTGATAATACAATTATTCTTTTAGACAATATGATGTAGCTACGCCAGAAGACCTTATTGATGCAATCAGCAAAGAAGTCGAAGATCAGAAAATAAAAGATTCAATTTCCGACATTATGAACAGCTGGACTACTCAGCCTGGTTATCCTGTAGTTCATGCTAACATACATAATAATCATTTAACGCTGAGACAACAGAGATTCTTCTTGAATCCAGAAGAATCGTCAGCTTATTGTATTTGGTATATTCCTATCAGTTGGACGAATCTTAACGATTTAGATTTTCAAGACACAAAATCAAAATACTGGTTCAAGAGTGTTCAAGAAAGCATTATATTACCAAGTAGTGATTTTTACTTGCTAAACGTTCAACAATCAGGTAAATAGTTGTACAAATATCCTATTTTGAGAACAATTTTTAAAAGATTGTTTTGGAACTTACTCTGAACAAAATTTATGCTTAATAATAAGCAATTTTAAAATCTTGTTACATAGAAAAAGTTTTATTTCATAAAGTATGACTCGGAATCTTCATTTATAAGTATTAGACCACTTACAGAAGCATAAAACAAATCTGAAAAATTTTTGGAGAATTATTAAAATGAATTGTGAAATAATTATTATCTCGTTTAAAAGTTTAGAGTATAAAAAATCTAATAATGTAAAAAACGCTGAAAATCATACTAAAAATCTAAACCGTTACAAGTAATAAAATTGAATACTTATCTTGCGTATAAAACATAATATAATATAATATAGTAATAAAATAGTATAAGTATTATACTATTTTAGTTTTACCACTATGTACACCATTATACATTACTTAAATATTACGCTATGTAGATTATGTAGACTGTGAACTGTGGATCTTTATACATTTATAAAAAAAAGATCGTTAGAATGCATTTGAATTGCAAAAATATAAAAAATATCTAAGGTAGAGTAAGTATTCGTTACTCAGTATACAACATATTATAATACAAAATAAAAAATATTAAAAAATATTATAATAGATCAAACAAATCCTCATTTTAAATTTCATTTCTTTATTTATATCTATTTACAAAGACACGCATTCCTTATCTACTAACACATATTTCATTTTTACTTAATAAAAATATAAAATAAATTGTTTCCAGGGTATTATCGGGTAAACTATGCACCTGATAATTGGAAAAACATAATTAAGTTTTTGAAAAGTGATCGATTTAATATAATACACGAAATTAATCGTGCAGCTCTCATCGATGATTTGTTAAATCTTGGCAGAGCAGGATATGTTGATTACCCTACTGTTTTAAGTGCAACACAATATTTAAGCAAGGAAACCAACTACATTCCATGGCGTGCATTTTTCAACGGCTTGACTTATTTGCATAAACAATTTGAAGGAAAGGAAGATTACAAAGCGTTTGTGGTATGTATTACAAAGTAAAAAGTAAAGGAAAAAAGCAGGAGATGTCATAAAATAATTGAAGATACAAGAGATAAACATGATAAGGCACATATTCAATTTTTTTTATAAAAGAGTGCTATTTAATACGCTATTAATTAATTGCATATCATTAAAATTGTTCTTTTGCATGATTTTATGATGAAATGTTTATATACTTATCCTAGTCTTATAATATTGCACATAATGTTGCATAATATGCATTTGATTCTTTTTACAAAACTTTGTAGAACTATGATTTGTTTTTTCAAGTCTTAAAAGGTTGTTCGCTTTTCAATTTTATGCAGACATCTATATATAGGAGATCGTAACAATTTAAATAAAATTTGTATCATATTACTTAATTATAGGATGTTTAATTTTAATTTGTAGATTCTATGTTTTACGTCATAAATAACATCCGTAATTTTTGCGCGTACAGTACAGAATAAAAATTAAAACGAAGCAAATTCTGAAATTCTGAAAAGTAATAATCTAAATTCTTATCCGCCATCTGTGAAATGAAAGTTAAAAAATTAGCAAAAGAGCTAAAAAATTATCACTGTCCTGCGTGATCTTTAGTTTTCGTTGAGAAAATCAAATTTGAAAATGTTAGTCTTGTAGTAGAGAAAACAAGGTTCATCGAATTTAAAATTGGATCGTTTATATCAAAGTTCACGCTAAAGTTCCAGTTATTTGGATTCATGAACAGATTCAGAACAAACATTCAGAACAAATAGTTTCTATAGCTGGAATTCATATAATATGAATTTACGTTCAGAAAAGTAGATTCGATGCAGAGGAATCTTGAACATTTAATAAATTGTTCACTAACTAAATTTCCATTCCAATAAGTAAGGTTTAAATAAATGGAGTTTTGCTATATATTACTCTAATTGAGTATCAAAGATAAATCTACAAGAAAAATAATTATGTATTTATATTATTTTAATTTTAAGTTGAGCGCGGCTTAAGTTGTAGCTTACGATATTATAATTTACGATATAAATTAATATCGTTGAGAAAATAAAGAAGATTTTCGTAATGTTTTTTATGATTTAGATATGTCTAAATCTCATTTGAAAGAGCTAATTTAATTTTGTATTGGGAAACGTTACTACAATTAAGATCTACGGACAGAGCACAGTTACAGTGTTTGCACTTATCTGGCTTATTTTTAGTTATAAGATTGTATTAGTTTAGTGTATCCAATTAAGTTTGGAGAGAAGAACTTGTTTTTTCCTACTAAAAAATAGTGTTGGACTTTTATCAAGTATATTTCTACCTGTATTAAATGGAGGTGCATTTCTCCAAAAATCGTTTTTCTTCACATATCTTCAGAGTAAAAGTCAAGAGGATTTAAATCCGGGAACCGAACAGGCCAAAGTGTAGCTTCTCTTCGACTTATCCATCTATTTCTAAAACAGCTAGTCGAGTGCTCATGCACTGCGTTGGTAAAATATGGTGGTGCACCATTCTACATGAATCATCTCTTAATGGGTGTGGATTTTCACGTTCCCAGAAATGTTCATTAGATATATTTGTTATTACACATTTATAAAATGTTTCCACATCGGTAAATAATATCCTGGCGGAGAAATTGAAGTTGCGTTGGATTTTCCGACTCATCCATTTGCGAAATTCTTTTCTTCTAAGAAAGTCTTCTATTTNTTAACTCCTAAACTTTCTGAAAGCTATGCAACTGTGAATTTTCCCCCTTCAATACAGAGCATGCGGTGTTCTTGCTGATATCTTCTTCAACAGCAATAATGCTTATACTTAACCTGAGATTTTCTTGAATACGATGCAGTATTCTATCTCCCAGACACGGATCGTCGTGTTGAATTCGACCGCCAGATTTCGCAGGTTTCAATGTACCTGTATGCCGCAATCGTTGGGTTATTTTGCAAAATATCTTTACACAGTATAGTCCTATTAGGATATTCTTCCCCGTATAATCCCCGTTGCGCTTTTGTACTATTGCCGTCTGCTGCACCGTAACAAAAGTGCATATCCTAAAGTTCTCCAAATGTGTATGGCATTTTGTAATAAAAATGGCGCTATAAATAATAAACGACGTATAGTACTGCTACACTGCATACAATACTCGCTACAGTAACATACTCCTTTCTGGATTTTTTCTAGTTGCTTTCTTCTTAGATTGTTCAATTGTTTTTATGTTTTTGATTTGCTCAATATATCCTGATTCATGTTTGTACTGTTGATGTCATCATGCCAGAGAGGCTATTGGAGCCTTCAGCCTTATCAAATTTTGTTCGTTTGATGGATTTTGATTTATTTCAACTAATATCAGTTTCGAGGACTTCATTAGCTGTATTTTCTGTATTTTGGTTTGATTGAGCGTTACGGTCTATATGTTATTGATTTTGTACATTTAGAGTGGTTATGGTTTATAATTTCTTCTAATAAGTTGATATTATCGCTCTGCATGTCCGTACAGTCTTTTGCTAAATGCCACATTTGTTCACATAAAAAATATTTAAGTGCTTTGGAGATTGGATTTTCGTATTCTATTTTGATTACTTCTAGTTATATGTAAAATCTAATTACTGCTTATATGTGGAAAATCTCCCTCAATGGCGGCTGCTCTTAAGAATGCCACTGATGTTTTCTAGCAATGCATGTGAAATCGTTGAATAGACGTTGTACAGTATGATTCTCTTGTATCTGTGTAACGAAATCAAACTTGAAGATTGGAACCATTTATTTATATCGCATTGTAGTTGTTGGTAATTTATTTGGCTAGTTCTCCAGTAGCAAAAAAAAAAAAAAAAAAAAAAAAACACAAATTCCACCGCTAAAAATTCTTCAAATAAAACGTATATTTCTTGGATTTGTAATTTTGTCAATTACAAATGCATAGTCTTTGATCTGATTTCCATCTTTGGCCTCGATAACTATAGCTTGATCTTTTCTTGGAAAGCAGTCATTTAGAACATTACTTTTGCAACTGGAAAGTTGATTGACTGTCGGACATTGAACAGGAACAGTGACTATAGGTAAATGACTTCCGTAATCAGGAACCATTTCATAATTTTCCTATACCGAAGTGCAATTTATCTAGTACAATATATTACTTTTAACCATTCGCTGATCATTAATCACTAACATTTTAGTTTGAGAACCATTTATTATTATAAATTCACTTCGACAATTGACTGAATGTATAGAACTCGCGGAACGGTTTGTTAATACGTTTTGATTCAACGCGCTCTCCTCGAGACTCCTTTTCGCTTATTTATTATGGACCTTATTATTTTTCTAACGTAGAAGTAGAAAAATTGAGAATATTTTCTGTCTTTATCCGGTTATCTTGTTAATTAATGTAGGTTTGGGGTTGATAATTAATCGATTCACACAGATTCGATTTTATACTTGATATATTTCTCCGCCTCGTACAACACGTTTTACCACTAAGGAGACACACAGTCAATTAGCGCGTGGACGACTTCTAAGACAAAAGAACGTCGCTAGAAGTTATACTAACTTAGCTTGTAGTAACTAGCGATCATACCAACTTAACATTTCTCAACATATCTGATGTAGACATCAGATCGTACCATAAATAATATATATCGTCTCTTATTTTTTATTTTAAATTTATAAGCTAAAATTAAATGGCCGAGATCTACATATGAATATACAAAAGAAGTATTACACATAGCATCAATACAAAAATCATTGACACTATCCAATATAGTTCTGGAAAATAAAAGATGATACATACAAAAGATATGAACAAATATGATACAATTTTTTCATTTTTAAATTACATACATATGTATATAAACATTACGTATAAGAATGTTTCTTATGGAATACTAATACTTCTGCTTTAATAATCTTTACGATTCGACATTTCTGTAATCCCAACTATCACCTGTAAAATACGCTATACACCTTAAAATCAGTAAAAATGTAAAAATGTAAATACTTTATTTAATATAAATTTATATAAAATAAAATTATGCCACGTTCAAAGTACATAAATTATAATCAATATATTATTATAATTATCATATTGTATAAATTACTTTTATTACTATTACATTGCAGCGATATCTAAGCTCGCTCTTAACACCGATATACAATAAACTTGGATTTGAGGATAAGGAAAATGATGACCACGTCACCTTGTTGTTCAGATCACACATTCGCAAGTGGGCATGCCAAATAGACATAACAGACTGCAAATCTCGAGCTTTATCTTATTTTAACGCTTGGACCAACAATGAAATAACAATGGCAAGGTAAATATTATTTCTAATTAAATAACGTAATTTTCAAAGAAAGTTTTCAAGTTTATAATTGAATTCCTTAGTATTTAGAAATCCTACATGTCTATACAATATATATTATTATATATTACCATATATTAATGAAAATTTTACATTAACGAACAAAAGTTTATTTAATTTTATACTTATTAAGTTTTATTGTATATATGTCATTAATAGAATCATATATTTAATACAAGACTATTTTTATTTTTATATAGTTCAATTTTATGGTATATAGTTTTCATAAAAATATTTTTTATGGCACTTACTTAAGTATAGATTAACAAAATATTATTATTTCAATATTCAACCTAAATATGCTGCAATTGCTTTATACAGTTTTGCAAATTAAAGCTACCATTTTTATTTGAGATTTAAACTGAATCAATTAAAATTCTGTATTACGTGTATCATTTGATAATTAAAAAAAGAATAGAGTGGTCAGTATCACAAAAATTGTAAAATATAATGAAATATATCTTAAATATATAAAATATATCTTAAATTAAATTATCTAGAAATTATGAAACGTTGATAAACAAGGTTATATGTATTAAGGATGTTATATTCTTTGGATTTCTGAATTACATAAATTTTTTATCATAAATAACTATGCAGAGTTACATTGTTTCGCGCCTTAAACAATTGAAGTTCTTTTTCAAATATCTCAAATACTTTGACATAAGGAGTCTCATTTTGATTATTTGCGTTTATTATTTCAATTTGTGTAAAAGTTATATCTGCGACATTTTCACCACTATTAAACAAAGTGTTAATTTATCGCAGAGCCAAATATAATTTCTTACACGTGTTCGGTACAGTCGGTACATAGTTCTATAATAAAATCAATACAGTACTATAATAAATTTTCCTACCTCTCATCTTGTTAAGTTTCTTTTTTTGCAAATACATATAAGGAGGTTTGCGGAAGGTACTACTGTATTTATAAGCTATGCTAAAACAGATGTTTCACGGATATTATTTTTCAGCTTTCCACCCAATATTCGTAGTGTATCATATTGCACGGTTGCTGAACAGAATGATCCTAAATCCTGGAATCGTTTGTGGGAACTTTATTCAGATACGACATTTCCTGCACAAAAGTTAATAATTCTCCAATCTTTAGCCTGCGCTACTAAAGACGATTTTCTTGACCAGTAAGTTTTTATTTATTAATTTTTATATATAAAGCATTGAGAACAAATATGGATTGAGTTCAGTTTTTCGAATTTAAATTTATAGTATCAATTGACTTTACTAAGCTATATTAATCATGCAAAAATGGAGTAATTCATGTTTCACAAATCATATAATATTATATTAAATAATAAGTATATTAAATAATAGTAATAACATAACGATAATATAACGGAATCATTCAATTCAATATTACTCAATATTTTGATGTCGCGTTTATTTTAAGCAATTACTCAGTTTCTTGAATGTTGGGGTTAATTCATTTTTGCCCTTATGTAATATGTAGAGTATTACAAGAAGTAACGTTTAAGACATTATGATCATATTCTCATTTGACTCAATAAAAAAATTAATATATAATACGAATAGTTGGTTTAAAGATATAATTAATATTAAATAATGTAATAGGTAATTGACTGTTTAAATAATTTTGTGATTTTTGTGAAGTATATGTTTCCAATTAATATTTTGCAACTCCTGCACACATTTTCAAATTTGTGTCAAAATATACAAATGTAACGATACCATGTTATACAAAATCTTTTATACAGTAACATATGTATAAGAAGAGTTTCCATAAGTTAACATACGTGTGGTATTTCGGAATTCGAGTGTATTTTCAATAGTACATTGCGTTATGTTCTAACGCGACATATCAAGAAGGTTCCGGTTCACTTTTTCAGGTCAGACCTGAATTTCCTGAAAAAGTTTCAAGAATTTTCAATGCTCACGAAACATCGGAACAAAGGCCAGCATATTATCAAAAATACGTTCGAAATCTAGAGAACCACAAATATGTCATCTAATAAACGTCGTGATAGTGTAAAATTTAAAAGTTCTCATAAGTATACAAATACTTTCGTGAGTCATTATTAGTAAGTCTTATAATCAATAATGAGTTAGTAAGTTCTATAATCAATGAAAAACACAAAAATTTATTTTCATGTTTGTAAAAGATATTCTCGATATCTCTTCCTCCCATTTCAATATAACAGTGTTAGAAATTTGTACTCTACTCAATGTACTTTTTCAAAAGAAAACATATTTTTCATGTTTTACATTACACGACATATATCAGAATATTGTAGTAGTATGTTTTTTATTCCATTATGTTCACAGTCTTACTATCTGTTGATAAACCACGAATATTCATGCAAATGCATAATTTCATAGAATGCGAGTAGAGTAATGAAACTTCAATAAAAATTTATATTAGATGTTTATAAAACTATGTTCTTTATTTCGCATCTTTTGCATTTCAATAATTGTTTAAGTATATGAATTTTTTAAGAAATGAGTTTTGTAATATACTTTCATTTTCAATACATAGTAATGTGCCTACGCGATTTTATTATACATTGAACGATGTTTCTTTCACTTTCTGTTTTCTTCTTTCTAGTATAACATTGAAAAGATTGAAATTTAGGATACGTTCATTGGATATTTTTTATTTCTTTAGATGAGCACTATACATAATATGTACATAAACTACACGCAGCGCTGTTTAGTAAAATTATCCTACATACAATTTTGAAACTGAGGAAAACTGAAGTTTTTTGTTGTTTTCTTTTTTGTGCCAGTTTTGTTTTTATTCATTTAGTTTGCAATACTTACGTCATTATTTTGTAAAAACATGCATAATATTTTTGATATGTAAAAAATACGGGGCAATATTTCTATACAGGGTGGTTGGTAACTGGTGGTACAAGCGGAAAGGGGGTGATTTTACGCGAAAAAAGAAGTCGAAAATATGGAATAAAAATTAAAAAAAATTTTTTTTTTTTTTCGTTTTTCTACAATGAGATCCGTTATAATGAGACGTGATAAAGTGTACGCGTACCGAGCGAAAATTCAAAGTCGATTTTCTCGAAAACAAAGCCTCAAACGAAAAATTTTTATTCTATATTTTCGACTTCTTTTTTCGGATAGAATCACCCCTTTTCCGCTTGTACCACCAGTTACCAACCACCTTGTATATTTTAAAAATGAGCGAATGCTAAACATTTCAGTTAAAAATACAAAGACATCGTAGTCAGTCAAAAGAAGATAAATATGTAGTACATATAACATTTTAGATACTTTGTTGTAAAAGCTTGTACAGGAGAAGCTTGTTAAAAAATTATTTGTCATGGCTGTCAGACTTTTATTCCTCGTAACGACTTCTACACGATGCAATAAAATGATTTTGAAGATGCAGGTCAATTTTGTAGTAACTCTTTTCAAGTGTGAAATAATTGTTGAACACCATATTCATATCTCATTGTTAACTCTTATATGTAGAATCTATTACGTTTACTTGTTTATATTTTTCTTTCTAAGGTTACTTCACACAGTACTCTCAGATAAGCGGGTGCGATTTGAAGATAGTTCGAGCGTTTTCACTTCCGTTATCAATTCGGGCCCGAAGGGAGTCGAATTCGTAATAAATTTCATTGAAAAAAATTACGAAAAAATGATCAGCTAGTAAGTAAAGTATTGTAAACTATACAAAAATTATTTGGCTTTCGCAGTAATAATTAAAATCATTTTGCAATATTTTTTCTGCAGCTTCCAGCAAATTTCCAGCGTCAACAGTATCGTAAGCGCGATTGGAAAAAAAGTATTCACGAACAAAATTTATGCAAAGGTAATTCATTCCTTTTGTATAATCATTATATTCGTTCCAAACGAACCATTCTTTTCAAAAGATTATTATACATAAATACGAGATTTTTATCATAATGTTGGATATGCGAATCTTTTACTTTTCTTAAGATTCTGCAATCTGTAGCAAAAATTTTAAACCAGAGCTGTCTTGTATAATTGAGGTAATATTATTAGTGCCATTCTACGAGTTACAAATTACCTGATTATTTTATTTAAGAAAAAATTATAAACTTGTAAAGATTTGTAACTTGTCAAGAATTTTAATTTGTTAATTTATTAATATTATTAATTGTTAAATTGGTTATGCAAGAATGCTCAGATAGTAATTTTTTATAATTATTTCTGAGATTAGTCTCGCTTTCTATAAGTGTGCCTAATTCTAATGAACGAGAGTATATATTGTAATTCCTCAACAAATTTAACATCGTTATTTCACATTCTTCGAATGTTATCGATTAAATTTTAACTAATCATTCTTTTCGCAGTATGCCGAGTTACTCAATTTCTTAGACAAGAAACAGCCAATGGAAAACTTCAAGGCTTTCTCGGATTACGCAAAACACGAATTAAAATGGGGCCAAGAAAATATCCCAGGGATATTCCAGTGGATCGAAGAACAATATCCATCGATGAATTATCGTTTACCAAAATTATTTTCTCCATTAAGATACAATATTACATTGTCTCCATATTTTGCCGAAAACAATTTTACATTTACTGGCAGAGTACAAATAGAAATGGAACGTAACGTAGATTATATATCCCATATAGTCCTTCATTCCAGCAAACTTGAAATCAAGTGGCTCTCATTGCAACCGAAAAACTTGACTTCAAACAATAAAAACAGCATAAGCGGTCTACGACAAGATAATGATACTGAGACGCTCACAATATTTATGAAGAGATTCATTCAAGCTAACGAACTTGTTCTTGATATCACATTTACTGGTAAATTGAATGACAATATGGAAGGATTTTATAGAAGTTACTATATCACCGATGAAGGAAACATTCGGTGAGTAAGGACTTTAGAGTAAGATTTTAAGACAAACAATTAGATTCCAGATATTTATACAAATTCATATTTTTACAAATACAAATAAACAAATAAAATCTAAATATTCTAAATCGAATAATTTTTAATATTATCTCTGTTTCGTATATTTGTACCTATTGGAATTTTATACAATAATTTAATACTGTAAACAATACTTCAATTATTTCATGTTAAATTATTTCTTTTTAGTCACTCAGGCATCAGAAAATGAACAAATATGGACTTACTATTTTTTCCGTGCAGTTTTCATATATTTTCCAATATATATAGTTTCCAATTATTAAAATGGAATAAGAGTTTCTGTTTCACAAATAAGTCCACAGTCCACTACAATATAATATATGTATATATATAATACTAATATATAAAATTATATATATTATACAGGGTGGTTGGTAACTGGTGGTACAAGCGGAAAGGGGGTGATTCTATGCGAAAAAGAAGTCGAAAATATAGAATAAAAATTAAAAAAGAAATTAAAAAAGAAATTTTTTTTTTCGTTTTTCTACAGTGAGATCCGTTATAACGAGACGTGATAAAGTGCACGGGTACCGAGCGAAAATTCAAAGTCGATTTTCTCGAAAACAAAACCTCAAACGAAAAATTTTTATTCTATATTTTCGACTTCTTTTTTCGCGTAGAATCACCCCCTTTCCGCTTGTACCACCAGTTACCAACAATCCTATATATAATTAATATATATGTATTATATGTATATATTAATATATATTAAAATATTTATATACATATTAATTAATGAAATCCAAGTATATTAAATTATGTATCATTTAGTAATACTTTCAGATTACAAAAATCACAAAAATTTTATATATTATTACAAAAATGAAATGTGTAGAGTCATGAAAGAAACGCTTGACTGGGAAATAAGGATATGTGTCAATACATCTTATAGCCACTTTACACATGAAATTAACTTTTTATTTATTTCCTATGATTAATTAATTCTTGGTTTTATATTGTAGTTTCCTATTCTTATTCTAATCTCTAATTTAAAACATTCTGATATGTAAACAAACAACTTATATAACGGAATTTAAACTGTTGTGGAATTACTAAAACAAATAAAACGTTATAGTCAACGCAACGTTTATTTTTAGTAATTACCTGCTTAAAAAAACAAAATGATCAATTATTTCAATAAGATTAACAATTGATAATTTACATATTTTATACCCAATGAATTATATTTATATATTTTCCCTAAAATCGAAACAGTGTAATGCACATGAAGAATTTATTCAATTACTTCGATTTATATTTTCATGAAGAATCAGTTGTTATTTGTAATTAATTTCTCTAGTTTCCTAATATCCTTTCTTGATTTTAGTTGGTTGGCTGCGACTCAGTTTGAAGCAACTTATGCGAGACAGGCTTTCCCTTGCTTCGATGAACCAGCTTTCAAAGCAAAGTTTGTAATAAACATGGAAAGACCTAAGGGTTATAATGTGCTGAGTAATATGCCTAGAAATTCTCTAATTCCACTGACGTAAGTATGCACAGAAAAATATAAACATCATGATTATTTAAAAAACAATAGAAGCAATAATGTACTTTAAGAAAAGCAAATATTAAGTCAGAGTTATTTATATACAATAATACCATTATGATTTATTAATACAAAAAATTATAAAATTTTAATATTTTCGAGAATGAAAAATTATAAATTAGTTTCATTTTCATGCATCTACATTGTTGTATATTTCTGTAAATCTATACTGTCCTATATTTTTTATGTAAATACGCATATGCTACGTCGCTAACTACGAATTACGTAGCACCACACAGTGCAAACTCTTAATACGCATTATGTTTTTCTTTTGTAATACAAACATAAAGACAGTTTTGGTAGAGTGAGATTAAATGAAAGTGTAGAGAAACTTAAAGCTATTTTCCTGTAAAATAAGAGGAGATATGATGTAATGAAATATCACGTTCTCTTTCGTACTTTTTTATTGTGCCCGATTAAACATTATACGTTAATATTATTAAGATCTACATCAAAAACTAACGTTGTCTTAACACAACATTTAATTTCTAATCTTTTTCAATCAATTTTCATTATCGAGTATTTCTTTAACAGTGTAATTATATCAAGGAGTTCCAAGGATTTGTCTATATCTTTTTCATCATTTTCTTCTTTCACTTACCACTTACAATCATATGAAGTTTTGTAGAAATTGGTGCATTTATAATAGCACGTTATGATTTTTCTAAGTCATACGAATGTTGTTTATATACAACAGCTCATAGAAGTACATAAAATTTTATTAGCATTTATACGGCTATCTTAAATATATAGATGAAATTTAAACCAATCTAAAAATGTATATAGAAGTTATGAGATATTTGCTGTAAACATATATTTAATAAAAAATTACAATTCATCATGAATAGCCTTGATATATAATAAGTATTATAATAATGAATAAGTGATAGTTTAGATATTTTTGTGGTTTCTGCGAAATACATATATACTTATACCAAATATTTTGCAATTTATAATAACATATTCGTTTTAAACTTTCCCAATATAATTATGATAGTTGGGTTACATCACAATACTAATAAGAATGACTCATATAAAAAGCATAGTACATATTCATTAAAGGTGTTTACACGTGTCTTTTACTTGTGTGAACCACTGTATATTTCTAATTTGTGAATGACCTCCTGTAAAGTATCTGCTATTCCAATACATTTTTTATATTTAGATGAAACAATCTGTATATTACTTCACGTTTCTAAATAATATTCGTTTAAGCAACACATTATTCTTCTACTTGATCTTTGGGTTAAT
Organism: Bombus cullumanus; assembly: GCA_014737535.1. NCBI lineage: Eukaryota > Metazoa > Arthropoda > Insecta > Hymenoptera > Apidae > Bombus > Bombus cullumanus. The sequence continues at coordinate 128,601 of JACXIX010000060.1, read as the reverse complement.
GGGTTAATAGATTTATATTTGTTATAGCAGGAACATTTCACGAAAATGTAATATATATATTCTAACTTATACTTTCAGTACATCCGATCGTGTTATAGAAACTTTTAAAGAAACAGTCAATATGTCAACATACCTGGTGGCATTTGTAGTCAGCGACTTTGAACCTATAGTAAATGGATATTTAGGCGTAAACATATGGGGTAGACCCAATATTGCTCAGAAAGGCTATTTAGCGCAAATCGCAGCAAGGAGAATCCTTGATTATCTTCAGATGGAAACAAACCATGAATATACATTGCCAAAATTGGATTTAGTCGGAATTCCAGATTTCTCAATGGGTGCTATGGAAAATTGGGGCCTTGCTACGTTTAGGTAAATTGTATTGAGTTATTTTAAGAGAATCTGTATCTAAATTAATCATTTATGAAGGGTTCATTTCGTTCAATTTCTAACTGATTCATAAATGAATATAAAGGAATTCATACAATTGTTTGGTTTAGTGGGTATTAACTTGATCTTATTATCATTAGACAAGATATATTTAGTGAAATGTATAAATTACTTTCACAGAGAGTACGGACTCTTTTATGACGAGAAAGTAACATCAGCTAAACATAGGGTCTATTTAATTACTATAATTGCTCACGAGATCGCGCACATGATGTATGGAAATCTGGTCACCTGCGATTGGTGGGAACACTTATGGTTGAACGAGGGTTTCGCCGAATATATGCAATGGCGTCTTGCTGAAATGGTAAGCCTTTATTGAACATGTGAGATCCCTTCGACCGTAATAAAAATTGGACATTCATACACGTTGCTATGAATGTTTCTGGTCTGTTGAATATTATGTGGTTTGGGGATGTGTTATTTTTTTATACAAAGTGAGTTATAAATGTTTCAAGGGATGAATCTATACATTAAAATAAATAAAAAACGACATATGAACATTTCGAGTTATAGATGATACTTCACTTCCTGACGTATGGACATGTATTTATACCTCATCCTGTATATAATTAAACTGCCATTTTTCTTTGATAGTTATGCCAATATTCAACATATCAACGTGTTAAACTGCCTTATTTTAGGCTATAGTTGTATTTGTAGGATCACAACGGTAAAAACTTTTGTTAAAAATGTAGTCTTTCAGTTTATAATATGAAGTAACTATTTTTTTTTTAACTATTATATTATATTCTTTATTCATTTTATTGAACACGAAGGTATCTGTGCGTTTTTGAAAATCTTTGTCTCTACATCACTCACACTCCACGTCTCAGTTTGAGATTATCAAATCGAAAGAAACGACAATAAAACTTTAGCTGCTATTAGCGATTTAATTGCACTCTTTTTTCAATAGGCTGCATAATGAAACAAGCAACCAATATTTCTATACTAATTTCGAAGGCGATCTATTGTATACTTTTTTAGTACAATGAACCCGTAGATAAAATAAATAATTTAATTAAGATATATTTTTTAAACCAAAAATATGGCATGCTCTACTAAAAAATATAACAGTTACAAAATTCATTACAGTTCGAATCAGAATTTGGTTACAACGACTTATTTGTGGTTGATGAACTACAGCCAGCGATGGAAGAAGATGCCTTGCTGTCAACGCATCCCATGAATAATGCAGTTACTACACCTGGCGAAATCGAAAAAATTTTTGACGGCATTACTTATGGAAAATGTAAGTAAACCAGAAAATAAATATTTTATCGTTGAATCGCCTTCTGTAAATAAAAATGTATTCATTGCTTACTATAGTATCTACCAAACATTGTCTGCAACCATTACTAATTATCTTTTATTACAATAAAATTCAATTTCATTTACTCCAACTGTGTTCCTAAGAATTAACATTTTACTATTAAAATTAAATATTTTTATAGCGGCTAGTGTCATACGAATGATACAAAAATCACTGAAACCAGAAACCTTCAAAGAAGCTATGTACCTGTATTTGGAACGACATAAATACCGTACTGCAACTCCAAACGATCTTTGGAAAGCTTTCGATGATGCGATGGTGAAAACAAATGATTTACACTACTGGTTGAATATGTCAAATTTCATGTCTGGTTGGACTAATACAAGAGGATATCCGGTTGTCTCTGCGAAGTCAGAAGAACATGCTATAATATTGTCTCAGGTATACATTAAGATCCAGTACAATGAAACTTCATAATATAAACTCCATTTGCATAACGAAATTTTAGTAATGCCTGATTAACTGAACTTTAGTGAAGCTCCTATAAGTATATTATCTGAACTATCGCTGAGCGTCAATCCACTTCTATGAACGAAAATGTAAACAGTACGAGCACGCATTATGTGACACACTCCTATGCTTCCCAGTCGATACAAGTTGGGTAATTATTTACAGGAGAGTACTCCCTGTCGATTTCGATGATCTTGAAATATGTTGTTGGGAACATGATCCTAAACAGGGTGTTCGGCTACAGGTGTCAGGAAATTTAAGGCAGCGGAAATAAGACGAAAATCAAGAATAAAAAGATTATGCTTTTAGCTTTGTTCTTTAGTTACTGATAATGTTTTTAAAACGAACACTTCAGATATTGTGGCTGTCCCTAACTAATATCAAGAAAATTATATAAGGAAATGAAAGCATCAGTCACGTAGGAGACACAAGAAATCACGAAATTGACACATCACCGGTGATCTCGCGTCGTAGTTCGAACGTTTCACAAGCAAAGTAAAAAATTTGGACTTTAGATACGATAGTAAAATTTTATTGTACGAATCCAACAGAGTAACGATTCAGAGTGTTATAATAAAAAGATGTTGAGTGCTGATTTGGAAGGGTTCTTATACTAAGGTTTACTCTCTCTGGGGGGTTATCATCGGATGTCTATCAGATGCAGCTATTCTGTTACTATTTGGTTGTTGTTTCGATGGCTGTGGCATGCAGGATGTTTTGCCTACCCTGTTACTGTTTCTGAGCGTGTGACATCAACGTAGAATATCGTAAATTTTTTTTCTGTAGGGACTCTTCACTACTACCTTGTTACGTAACATGTTTTAGCCATTTTAGAAATTTGATAAGAGGTTAAAGTAGTCATAGAAGGATAGAATCATTTCGAGAGCCAAAGAGAAACATTATGAGAATTGTATAAACATAAAGTTAGAGTTAATTCTAGATTTAGTATAGGTTTAAGTTATTGTGCTGTACATTTTTTTTAGTCCATTCCATTTTTAAATCCTTGAACTTTTTTATAATTTTTCATAACCTTCATTTTTGTATTCTTTATTATCTTTTTAATCGTTTTTATTTAATTTCAACGCAAGTGATTTGAGTGTGTAGTGTGTGTAGTGTGTACAATGCGTATTGTATATATCGTGTTTACTGTGTACTTTGTTGGCAAGAAAACAGAGGCTATATTGAACATTTACTGTAATATAAAATGCCTAGAATGCCATTTTCGTTACGACTTTTCTGTGAACAATCTCGACACTCTCAATGTGTGTGTGATTTTTCAATGACATCCGCGGACCGGATGATGTATGAATTCAAAAACAATCTTCTTCCCTACGATTTGTTCGAGATATGTTACTGGCCATGTATCATTCGATTTAAGGATATCTGCGCACCCGACTGCTCAGGTTGACCTACTTTCATTCGCGTAATGAGATTTGCTAGCGCACAGGGATATTTCGACTGATTTTTAATTGCCAATAACTAAAAGCCGGATACGCAATTTTTGTATTCTTGGTTTTCCTTTTTGGCTTCAAGAATCGGCCCTTAAATTTTTTACACCTGTAGTCGAACATCCTGTATGTTATAAGGATAGTTGTTTAGAATCATCCCCGTATATCAAGAACATCAAAATCGGCGGGGAGTATTCACGGGGAGTATTTCATAAATATCAAGGCATTTCAAATCTTAAGTAAACTTCCGTTACTGGTACTTCTTATTCGTTAACATCTTTTTCTGCTCCTCTTCTTTTTCTACTCTCGCAATTATCATCTCTTTTTCTATCGCTTTTGCCCGCTCTAATTTACAAGCTGCCTTTAGATCCTTATCTGCAAATTTCCCTATTTCTTCTTTTATTTCTTTGTTGTCTCTTTCATCTATATTTATTTCCTTTATTATGTTGCTCTCTCTTTCCCTACTGTTTTGTATTTCTATCACGCTCTCCATATCTTTTATCTTTACTTGTTCAGCTCTATTAATTGTTTCCTCCTGCATTCTTTTTCCCATATTTTTTATTATCTTAGAATCTACATCTTCCTTTTCTTCTTCTAATATTCTTAGCATTATTTCTACTGCCTTTTCCAAGGAACCAATTCTTCCACGTAATTGTTCTTTTCCCAGGTATCTTCTCTTTCTTTCAGTTACCTTTCTATTTCCTCTCTGTACTTTCTCTCCATTTCTCTCATCTTTCTCATCTCTTTTCTCATTTCCAGTAATAGTAACGTGATCTCTTTTTCTTTTGTTCCTTCACCCCTCTCACATTCCTTTCCTTTTGCTCCCATACTTTTTTCTCCTTGATCTTCTAATATTTCTTCTCCTCTCTCCCTTCACCCGTCTATCTTCGTTAAATATTCCTCAATTCCCCTCTTTTCTACCGTTATTTTCTGTCCTATTCTGACCAGATTTTTCTCTTTACTGTTCCCTGCTTATCGACCACCTGTTCTCTTCCTACGGTCATCTGATCCCTTTTTACCAACCTTGTTCCTTCCCTTCCTGCCATTTCTCTGTATCTTCACCTTTTTTCACACCTAACCTTCCTCCTACACTTTTTCCTTTTCTGCTGTTTCTATCTCTTATTTCTATCTCTTTAACTCTATTCTCACTTTCACGTCCTTTACTTTTAATCTATCTAATAATACCTTAAATACACTTCATATGCTCGCACTTGAATTGACGCTCACTTCCCACTTTGAGGTAATAATAGAATCTGACATTATAATTTCATTAATTGTTTGTATAATACAATTAATCCTTGTCTTATCTACGTTTGTCGCATATCCCGATCAGTATAAAGTAAAGTTATTTAAGACAGACTAACAGTAAGTAACTTGTCTTGTAATTGAACAAATTCAGTCATGAATAATTTTTGAGCGATTTACATTTGAAAATAAATTATATATTATTATTAGTACTGCTATATTTATAGGATCATTATCAGAAATATTATAAATTAGGATTTCCAGTGATTTCTACTCTATATGATAAATTTATTGATAGATGGGTTTATTTACAGTGGATTAAACAGGCAACAATGGTTATTTAACGTGAACTTAATGCAGTAATGTGATATAACCAAGACATCTAAATTGATAATTCACAACTCATAACTTTCTCTCGACTCGAAGCTAACTCCTCGCAACTGGACTCTCAATTAACGACTGACGATTAATCGTCTTTCTCCCTCAAGCATTCCTTTATCGTCTTCTCATACCCCCACCAGGTACCTATTCCGTAACCGCCCACGATCATGATCACGTATGCCTTCTTCCGCGTAACTATTTGACTGTAGGGTCGAGGACATATTGATGGGCCGCTTGGTCTATTGAAGTTCCCGACCCTTTCGGCCTGTCGGCACTTACGCTTTCTCGCAACACTATTTCGTCGGGTATTTCTTAGACAATCTTTCCACGATACTACATATTGTTATTAATATAGTATCGTATTGTATATTGTTATTAGTATCGTGATAAGTAGCCAAGTTTTCTATGAGGTTATAACTTCTAGGTACTCATCAAAAAGTAAGAAGTTTGTTCAAATACTGTTAATATTCTCAGTTGTAATTAACATAATACAGTAACACGTGCATATTAGCTAATTTTTAGAAATTATTTTGTTGTTAATATCTTTTCGCTGATTCAAATGATCTTATCATACAGTTATTTGAATCATTTTTTCATTTTTGATATTTTCTTGCTGAGCATAAAATATATGATATATAGACAGTTAGAGGTTAAATAGTTTCGCTGGAATATATTCTTATAGATTTTATTGAAAAATTATGCCATAATCTGTTCCACTCTTGCACATGAAATTATTCCATTCCATACCTATTAGCTATTTAAAATCAATAAAATAATTATACTTATGATGTTCTAATTAAATTACATTCTGTTAGAATTATGAAAATATTCGCATAATTTTGAGCGATAGTGCCACTTGTAGTAATTCACGATGTGATAAATATTTTTCGTTAAAAATAATTGGCGTACATCGCACAAAAATAAAAAAACGCTGGAGTATCTTTTTTGCTTTCCTGGAGAAAGACAAGCGTGGACAAAGGTCGTTTTTGTTATGATCTTTTTCATATACTACATATGAATTCCTGGGTAACTAGTAGATACCAAAGATCAAACACCTTTTGGAAATAATTTTTGCAGAAAAATTTCTTTACACCAGAAATTTTCGAGGAATTCTGGATACCCATTACGATGACAACCGCCTCTAAACTGAATTTTTCGGTTACTACGGCCGATACTTGGTTACAAGGATCTCCAATAACAATTCCATACAATTCTCAGGAAAAATGGTTTATTTTGAATATTCAGCAGAGTGGTTACTATCGAGTGAATTATGATACTAAATCATGGAATCGTTTAATCAATGCCTTAAAGAGCGCTGATCATACACTGATACATGTGACCAATCGAGCTCAAATTATCGATGATCTCTTGAATCTGGCACGAGCTGATTGGATCACCTATGACCTCGCGTTGAATGGGACAACCTATCTGCTAAAAGAACAAGATTACATACCTTGGAAGGCATTTTTCACTGGAATGAATTTCCTTCTGCAACGATATCAAGGAAATCATGGAGAAGATATGCTGAAAGAGTACATTAGGTTATTGGCAGCTGAACGATTTGAAAACCTCGATTTTGAAGACAATAATGACGAAGAATTCCATATGGATCAATTGAACAAAGATTTGATCCTATCCTGGATGTGCAAACTGCATCATACAGAGTGTGTGAATAAGTCTATCCACCTGTTCGCCAAGTGGCGCGGAAATGATACATATACGTAAGATTTATTCTTATTGACAGATTATTTTTATTTTTATCATATAGTGAGAGACATCAATATCCGCACAATCGAAATGTAGAAATAAAAGAAGAAATATTATTTTATTACTATATATATATATATATATAATAAATAAATAAGTATATTTTTTATAATAAATGTAATAAATATAAATGAATATATATATTTATATTTATTACATTTATAAGTAATGTTACTGTTATATTACATTTATTACATTAATATATATATATTTATTTATAAATAATAATTATTAAATAATTATTTATGCTCATATTTTTAAAAATCTGATCGCATGGTGATAAATATTTTTTATCATTATATGAGAAAGTTACATTATCTATTATCTAACGTTTGAGAATCTTGAGGTTTCTACGGCTTGGATCGTTACTATTCATACCATTACAGTTAGCAGTGATACATTTGACACTGCTTTCTCTAACACTGTTTAAAGCTTCTGGAAAAAAGCCATGTCCAGAAAGAAAAGGTGGCACCTTGAAATAGTGTTAAAGGAAGGAATGTTAAACGTATTCAGTGCTAAGAGTGACAGTGTGGATAATATCTGATATTTATTATTATGCGACGAAACTAATTATTAATTTGTAAAACATAAGGTTTGCATTATAGTTATTTTGTTTCTCTCTTTTATTTCTCTCCCTTTCAGCGAATACACAACTACCTGCAATCTAGTACACATAGATAATGCCAAGTTCTTAACGAAATCTTATATTTTCTCATTCTGTTTTCAAAATTTTGTTCTTTTTATTTCTACATTTTAAATATATGAATTAATAATGTTTTTATCTTTCAATGTATTCAATTAATATGCTAATACAATATCTGAATGACGATAGAATGACGACATCTGAATGATATCATTATACTAAAGACCACCTTAGTCGATAAATAATTAGACACTGTGTCCCACGATTCAACAACCAAGCTTTGTACATGTATAAATGGATATAATCAAATAAAATTATTTATATAAGCGTAGGCTATGTAATGCTTCATTGGAAAATTCTAATAGAAATACAAAATAGGATTATGTATTGATCACACGCGTTCAAATCTGAAGCCATACCTATACTTCTAATTAAAAAGACAATTTATCTTTAAGTTTTTATACAAATAATAAAATTCTAGAATGATTAATTCAATTGGATATTGTAATAGATTTAGTAAAATTTGATAAAAAAATTGCAACAAATAGATTTTAATATTTTAATAATATTATAAAATTAGATTAAAAATATATATATATATATATATATATATATTATAGGAAATTAAAGCAATGTATTAACAATGTATAATATTGAAGAGAAGCTTTACTAAATATAGACTCTACAATTATTTTTATTCTTATAAGAAATATTTTAAAAGTCGTAAAATTCTGCAGTTATTTCTGCTATTTTTTTAATGTTTATTTGAATCTCTTTCTAGAGAATTTCTAGAAATTTCACAGAATACAGTACATTGTTTGATAAGTATTGTTTTATATATGCGATTATACAATACTTCGTGAAATTTGTTTACTGACTTCTGGACGTGTTAAAATGATATAAAATATCATCACGATAAATCTAGATTGTGAAATAAGCTAGGTTCTAGATTATAAAGTATACATTATAATATGCATGCATTATAAAATGAATTAATATATAGAAACTATTTAATTACATCGGTAGGAAAATAGGGAAACTTATTTCATTCGGGATATAACTTTCAGAATTTCGCCAAATGCCAGGACAGCTGTTTATTGTGCAGCTATAAGAAGTGGATCTCTAGCAGAGTGGGAATTCCTATGGGATCAATATTTGAAGACAGACTTTGCTTCGGAGAAGAAAATCATATTAGAGGCACTAGGTTGCTCCATGGACAAAGAAGTATTGAACTCGTAAGTTTAAAGAATACTATATAAACAATTATTACACAAAAAAACTACATAAAGTTTAATTCAGCAAAGATCATAATACATATACATATAATTCAATGGGAAAGTAGCTACAAGCCTCTCATATAAAAATTATAAAATAATTTATATTTATAAGTTCATTCGCCTTTCGATATTATTTGCATTTGGAAGAATATTGTAAAAATGTCGTCTATGTTAGCGGCAGTATACAAACATATAACAACTGGTATGCATAAATATTGCTTATACAGCAACTCACAAAAGTTTAAATATTATGGAAAATTTTTATGAATATATTATCCATATTATACGAAGCATTCTGAGATTTCATTACTACTGTAGACATGATTGCTGTCATGATCGTATTAATGGAATTTGGAACGAATTTGAAATTGTATATAATATGTTAAATTTGTTATCATAGATATCATTATTAATTATTATAATATTTATAATATTTATAATAATATTTATTACCTACGAATAGTTGAAAGTATTTTTTGTAGCTGACACCAGAATTGTAGGATATCTTGACGAAATTATATTCTAAATCGCACATTTTCAAATTTCCACACTTTATCACACTATCAAAGGGTTAAAATGGTGTGAAATGTTAGATACAACATACAATTTCAAAATGTTTTATATAACATACAAATATAAAATAAACCGCTAAATTCCACTTGAGTTTTGAGGCTATTTGTTTACGTCATCATACACGTGAATGTTGATAGTGATACATGAGATAAGGAACTATTAGCCTTTTTTATTTATGCTGTATTTATAAAATGATTAAATCAAGGCTGTTCATCTACGTCATCGAACACAAGGCTGTACCAGGGCTCAAATGAAAGGTCTAGATACAATTCTGAACTGGTATGACAAGCCAGATTTCAGTATATGATCTGAGTGTATATGATTATACTAGTATATGATTTGGTAGTATAGTAACAAAGTACTTGATCTAATTTTTATTATTCATCAAATAATTCATGACTTACAATTTGTATTAAAAATATAAATATGTATATAATTTATGAAAACACCTAGATTTGTGTTATATAATAAATTATTTAATAAACGCTTTTGTGTGATTAAAAATTCATATTACATACATATTTTACAAAATTGATAATTAAAATTAATATAATTTGTTCATTGTTCGAATTAATCAAAGTCACTGCTGACATTAAGAACATTATATTATTATATATTATATATAACATTAAGTTATTATCTTAACATTAAGAATATTATACCTACTAATGATAATGATATTTAGATTGTTCTGCAATCTTTCGAACTTTTTATTCACATCGGCTATCAATAAGAAAAATTTTTAAAACGTTAGAAATTTTTATTACAATTTTTTATTGCAATCGTTTTATTTTGCTGCAGGTATATTGAACGTGCATTGACGCGTAACTATACCTCTAATATTCGAAAGCAAGATGTTAGCACCGTACTTGCTTCTGTCTACAATTCTGGAAAATTTGGAGTGGATGTGATGTTAGACTACCTAGTTAATAATTATGAAAATATATATAATTTGTAAGTTGATAAATAATTACACGAAACAATACGCATTTAATTAATGTAGAAAAAGAGAATATTATATACTTGTTTTATTTTCAGTTACGAGGACTGGGATGGTATAGAAGAATTAATTTCTAAACTGGCATCTCATATTTCAATGGAAGATCAAATTACAAAGGTATATTGATTAACGTTTATTATGAATATACAGCAGACGTTTATGCATGTAAAAGTGCAAAAATTCCTAGAATGCACATGAAGCTGTTCTTTGATTCCACAAATAATGTCGTCTTTTATTTGTGCTCTTCAAATTTCTAAGATATAATGCAATGCTGACTATTGAAACTTTAACAGTTAGAAAAATTGCAAATAATATTAACATTGAAATGATGAATATTAATGAATCATAAAGAACTTTTTATCATAACTCGATTTATCATAATGAATTGTGCACATCGAAAACATTAGATAAAAATGTAAGACATGTAGTATAATTGGAAATTATTATGTTATTCACTCTATTCTTCTAATTTATTGGTAGTACCGATAAATTTTCGTTCATTTCGATCACTACAAGATGCTATAGAATAGCGAATATTGAAGTGATAACTGATATTTAGCATGAAAATGTTAACTTTTTTTTAAAACAGGAATTAAAAAATTATAAGGAAGATAAAACATACTTTTAGAAAAATATACATAAATACTATATATATATATATGCAAACACATGAAATCACGTAATATATAACATTCGCAGAGTATAGTACTCGTTCATTTAGTGGATCAAACAAATCTCCTAGTAGATTAAACAAAAAATTATCCTGTAATTGTCTTAAATTTTTAACATAAATCACTATGATTATTTTGAATCAAGTTGGAATGTTACTGGTTTATTAGAAGAGTGACAGAACTAAAAGTAATGTTTGCAAAAGCTCACGTTGAAACAGAAAATTGTTAATAACTCGGTCATTTAGCGACAAATTTTTTCCTTTTAAAATTTACATAATAATTGCATTTTTATTAATTTTGGTTAATATTTGGGTTTTATTTGCCTGAAATAAAATAATGTTTCTATATAGATTGTTAAGGTATGGAGAGAATTTGAAGAGTTATTACAAAGAACTTTATTCGAATATTTAAACAACTTTGCTCGCCACGCGGGTTACCTGCCGGAGGTCTAGGGCACGAGATTTCACACTGCACATCGCTCTTTTTTTTTGAACGGAGGCCTAGGCTATCATGCGACGCTAGCACACATACTAGGGAGGGGATACATGCTTACAAGGATGAGCTTACGTTTCCTCGCTCTCGCATGTAAATGTGCTATATATTCAACACACCTCCTTCCATTTATATTGTACATTTCTGTTAAGACGTGTTTCTCTATTTTACATTCATTAACAATCTGAATTTTTCGAACTTATCTTTGCATAGTGCTTTTTTCAAATATCCGCAACATTTCCATCTGTGTTTATTTTAAGTATAGTTATCAGGTTTTTTTTTAATACACTCGTGAACATAGTTCTTTTTTTTTAATTCGTACTTTACAATTTGTCCAGCTGGACATTAGGTAAATTTTTCGAGCATAATTGCTAAATAACATGTGGATGGCTACCCTCAGCAGGATACCATCTTCGAGTTTGACTATTTTATTTCTTTAGTGAAGTCAGTTTTTTTTTTATATTTGGTAGACTATTTACAATCAATTCTCTTTTAGAATTATAAGTAAATTATTTTGCCGTGGTACTATAATTTGGATTATAAGAGTTTAATAACTTGGATTATCTAGTTGAATCTAATGCTTCAATCTAAAGGGCATTGTCTTTTTAACTTGCGGATCTGGTCCGTCGTGTCAAGTTATTAGGTAACTAGTGGGTTTCGGTGGTTGTTAACTCTTATATTATATCTGTTTCTGAACGTGTATATTTCTCCTTTAACTGTGGGTATCTTAAGGTTGCGATATATTGTTTCGTTGGTAACATACCAAGGTGCATCTATTAAGGATCTTAGAGTTTTTGACTGAAATCGTTGGAGAATTTCTATGCTGGAATTACTCGCTGTTTTCCCTAGTTGGATCCCATAGGACCAAACAGGTTTTAATATGACTTTATATAGCATTATTTTACTCTGCATGTTTAAGTTGGAGCGTTTGCCAATGAGCCAGTAGAATTTTTTTAGTTTTGTTTTCAGTTCTTTAAATTTATCTACGATGTGCCGTTTCCATGTCATTCTTCTGTCTAGAATCATGCCCAGATATCTGACTGTATCTTTATTCGGAATTGGAATGTTATTTATGATCACTTGTAGGCAGGATTGTTTTCGCAGCGTGAAAGTTATATGACTGGATTTATTTTCATTTATTTTGAAGCGCCATTTGTGGGACCACTTTTCCATAGAGTCGAGACCTTGCTGGAGAGTTGAGGAGGCAGTTTTCGGGTCTGAGTGGGAAGCTAATAAAGCTGTATCATCAGGAAATGTCGCTGTGGTTATCTCTGTTAAGGTTGGTAAATCGGCAGTGTAGATGGTGAACAGCAGAGGTCCGAGGAGTAGTAGGTGTGTGGTAGGATTTTCTTTAGTTTGAACAAAAGTCCTTCATGCCACACTTTGTCGAACCCCGTCGAATACCGCAGATTCTTTTCTAAATCTTCGCTGATTTTGCGAGTTAGACGATGAATTTGCTCTATCGTGGAATGTTGCTTCCGAAAACCGAATTGATGATCTGGCATTGTTTTCAAATCCTCTAAGAGTGGAAGGAGTCGTTTCGTTAGCACCTTCTCGAATAGTTAGGACAAAGTGGGTAGAAGACTAATTGGGCGATAGGAGCTAGTTTCATATATTGGTTTTCCGGGTTTAGGGATGAGAGTAATTAATGATATTTTCCAAGACTTAGGGTAGTATTCAAGACGAAGAATTGCATTAAAAATAGAGGTAATGAGAGCAATTCCTTTTATGGGGAGCTCCTTGATAGCTTTGTTACTTATCTGATCATGTCCCGATGCTTTCCTGGGATTTAGATGACGGATTAATTCTATAACTTCCAGAGATGAGAAATGTTCAATAGGAGGAGACATCTGGAAGGGAGAGTGCAAGTATTCCGTTATTTCGGCGACAATAGTGGAGGAATATGGTTTGAAGACATTAGTTAGGTGACTTGCAAACAAGTTGGCTTTTTGTATAGGGCTACGCGCCCATCCACCTTGCGGACAGCGAATTGGAGGGATTACTTGCGGAGGACGAGTGAGTTTCCTGGATGCCTTCCATAGTGAGTAGTTGGAATCAGCTGTGGGAGACAGATTATCAAGATATTTTTGAAAACAGTCATTTTCGTAATTTTTGAGGATTTTGGTTAGTTTTCTTGTTGCGTTATTTAGCTTACGCTTGTCTTCAGGTGTTCTATGACTTTGCCATACTCTTTTAAGTCTGCGTCTTTCTGCGATTTTTATTATTATGTAATGGGGGTATTCATGTTTATTGACAAAACACTTAGTACGGGTGGAAGAACGGATCGCGTTTATTATGCTGGTGTTTAAATATTTCGTGGCTGCTTCTATATCTCCTTTTGTTTTTAGGGATATTGGGGCTGATATTGAATGATTGAATACTTCCCTAAGGAGCTGCCAGTTTGTGAGTTGGTTATGAAAGCCATTAAGCCATTAAATTGGCTTTCGATAATTGTTGAACTGACTGTTGCTATAACGGGGGAATGGTCAGAAGAGAGATCCGCCGAGGAGTTGATTTGGACATATCTTGGCGAGATATTTTTAGTTATAAAGAAGTCTAATAAGTCAGGTAGTTTGTTAGTGTCAGCGGGCGAGTAAGTAGGTTCGTTTGTTCTGAGGTAGTTAAGTCTGTTGGGGTTTATGCATTTCAAAAGATTTTTGCCTCTTACTGTGATAAGTCTGCTGCCCCATTGCGTATGTTTAGCGTTATGGTCTCCTCCAGATATGAATCCTTAACTCTGGGTTTGGGGTACTTGTTTTTGTACAAAGTCTTGTAGGCTGTGCAACCTTTACAGTTCGCAGGATGCTCTCCTTGGCAAAGGATGCACTTCGCAGGAGTTTCTGAAGATTTAGTGCACTGATCTGTAGGATGAATACCTGCACATTTTACGCAGCGGTGATTGTGGTTGCAATATTTTTGCGTGTGACCGTAGCTTTGGCACCTTTTACATTGAACTTTTTTCTTTCTAAAAGGTGGTTCAATTTTTAATACCGAATTCATTAAACGATTGATATTATAGGCTTCTTTGTTATTTGGTTCTTGCTTTAAGTCAATAAAGAATAAGGATAGCAGGTTTTTGTGATTCTATGCCTTATATTGCTAATGTTGGTTACTTGGTTCTGTAATTTCTTGTTGTGGGAGATAGTTGCCGTATGTTCTGCTTCGAAGCGATGAAAACAGTTTTCGTTGTAGTTGTTTTCTGACTTCGCAGCCTTTATAGCTTGCTGGGTGGTCTCCATTACAGTTATAGCATTTTACTTTGTTCATCTTTCCTGTGTATGGGCAGTTTATTGTTAGGTGGTTTTCTACATATTTGATACACACCGGGTTTCATTGGGTATGCATTGCGGTATGTCCTTCTT
This sequence comes from Bombus cullumanus, assembly GCA_014737535.1. Lineage (NCBI taxonomy): Eukaryota > Metazoa > Arthropoda > Insecta > Hymenoptera > Apidae > Bombus > Bombus cullumanus. Next base: position 113,512 of record JACXIX010000060.1, on the reverse strand, counting down.
ATAACGAGGTGGCTCAATTGTTACTATTGTGTTTAAGATTTCTTTAATATCGAAGATTTCTTTCTTATTGGTTTTAGGCTCAAGTTCTATTAGTAATAGTGGCGACGTCTGGTTTGTGTCATATCTGGTTATATTATTTATTGTTCTTGCTCGGTGTCCGATTTTTGCTAATTCCTCACATATATTTTTTGTGTTTGTCCTTGGGTGCAATCCTCTAATTACTATTTTGTAGTTTTTTTCTGATTTAAGCTGGTATGTACGATACCCAGCGTTTTTCTCTTTTAATGCTATCGTCACTTTTCTGAAGATTTCTGGAGTTTTTGTTTGTACCTCCACTTGTTCTAGTTTCAATTGTTTTATACTGTAGTTTTCTTTCCCAGCAGTGTTGTTCAATAATTCCAATAGTGAATCTATTATTTATGCATCTATGTAGATCGGTGGTGGTTTAGCGATATGAGTTGTGACCTTTTCTTTTGGGTACGTATCTATTTCTTCTATTAGTGAACCGAATGAATTTCGGAGTGGAATATCTTGTTGCCATTGTTGCTTTTCTGTATGTGATGTTTTCATGGCGCTTGGGCCTAATATTATTTTACGCTTTTTGTGCGCTGTGGCTGTCTTCCAGTGTTCATCTTGGTATAATAGTTCGTCTTCGTAGCTTTTTTCTTCTTGGTTTTGAATCATTTCCATTTTTTTTTTTTTTTTTGTAGCTTTATTTGTGTATATATATTTCTCCTTTGTTCGTTATTTTGATTGGTGGTATTTGCTGTTGCATTTTGTAGCTTTACCATTTGCCAGTGTTTGTTGTGTTTTCGTTCACCTAAATTCACTGCTTGTCGCACTTTCACTGAAGCACAATTTCTCACGTCTGTCTAGCTCGGCTGCTCAGGCAGAACTTTTTACAGCAAATGCGTTTGTTTTTCTTTCTCCTTGATTAAATTTATTTCTCATTTCACCTACTTCGATTTTATTTTTCACATACGCTACTGTTTGATCCTCGTCCTTGAAGGCATCTATTAGATCTCCTATATAGCTATATGCTTCGGGTAATGTGTTTAGCATGTAATTCAGCTTTCCCTTTTCTTTCACTTGTGCACCCGCATCTTTTAATTCATTTATCAACTTTTCAAAATCGCTAAACAATGATGCTGAATCACTATACTTATCAAGCCTCGTCTTTTTCAGTCTATTTCTGCACACAATTTGTAGTGCTGTAGATTCCTTCAAATACATCTCGTCGAACCTTTTCATTATTCCGTATGCTGTTTGTTCTTCACTAACAAATTCTAATTGCTTAATTGAGATTGCACTGTAAATTATATTTATTGCCTTCAGATCATTTTTATCCCAGTCTGCATTATCTGTATTAGTCTTTACCTTAGTTATGACAGTATCACATCCTCTAAACCTCAGAAACATCGTAATTCTTTTCTTCTACATCCTGTAGTCCTCTCTATTAAACACCGGTATTGTGATATCCTTTCTCTCTATTTTAATTTCTTGTTTATTCTCGAACGTTCCTACGTGTTCGAAATTTTCCTATTCTCTTCGAACGTTTCTTCGCTTCATAAAACTCAATCATAATTAAATCACCCGAAGAAATCAGCAAACGAACAAAACCATTTCACACTGCATATAGCTCTTTTCTCTCAACGGAGGCCTAGGCTATCATGCGACACTTATACACATACTAGGGACGGGACACATACTTGGGTGTGTTTTTGCCCTACAGTCCTTCACTCTCGCACGTACAATATATATTAATACTATTTATTATAGGAAAAAGAGCTAATACAATTTCTGAATTATACCATTCTTCTTGTTAAGTAGCAATAATTTATTAAATAGAATAATGACACTTTTATCGTAAAAAAGTTCACTTTTAAAATCAATTTTTTTTGATATTTCAAAGTTAACGATTTTTTAGATTTGTCGTTCTTTATTATAGAATGCAAATTAGAAGCCATAAAATTGCGAAAAAGCTTACATAATAATTTAAAAATACAACATAAATACAAGTTTCACAGAAATAGATTTTTGTCAATCTGTAAATTATTTGTTAACATACAGTTAATTGAAACTCATAGTGGTCTAACTTATTTTTTATAAAACAGTGATATACATTTATTACTATAAAAACATTACATTGACTCAAAGTATTTAACATTGAAAGAACACATATTGAAGGTATTTGAATAAATAGTACAGAAATTTTTATGGTTACATGTATTATGTGCATCATATGAAACTTTTCTAAATTTTATAAGTACTGTACATTGTGAAACGCGAAGATCATAATTATACTGGTAGAATATAGACCTAATAAAAAGGAACCGTGCATAGAGATTACAACACCTTTATTGCAAATATACATTTAATAAAAAATTAGTACAAAAAAATAAGAATTGTCTTTTCTGCTTTATGGAAAGAATTATTGGACTTTATTAAGTAAGTTTTCATGTATGTGCGTATGCAAATGTTTCCTTCTATTACTATTAATACTTACTATTATACTAATACTTGATATTATTGCTTATTAGTATAATGAATAATTGATTGTTTAAATATCTTGATGGTTTTTGCGAGGCTTATTATTATTAAATATGTTGTAACCACTATACAAGGCATTCGGCTACAGGTGTAGAAAAATTTAAAGGGTGATTCTGGAAGTTAAAATAAAATGAAAATTAAAAATAAAAAAATTGTGTTTTCGGCTTTGTTTTTTTAGCTATTAACAATTAAAAATTAGTCAAAATATCTTTGTTCGCGAGCAAACGTCCTTACACAAACAACAGTAGGTCAGCCTACGCAGCGGAATGCACAGGGGTTCTCAAATCTAAAGATACATGGCCAACAGCTTATCTCAAAGAAGTCGTCAAGAAGAAGATTATGATGTTTGAAGATGTAAAGTAACTAAATCTGCCTACTCATTAAAAGCCGTAACAGCATATCGAAAAGCGCCTCATGGAAGTTCCGAATATAAATCCTTATTCTTTCCTTTTCCTCAAGTATAAATCCTAATCGTTTGCCTCCATAAATAATTAATAAATAATAGTATACAGAAACAATAATCATACAAATTTCATACATGCAGCGCGATTGTCCAGGCCGCGGGTGTCTACAGAAAAATTACATACGCATTAATTATTCTTGAGGTGCCACTAAATGTGGTCGAACGCTGTCATGAATGAACCACGCACATTTGTATAACTTGAACAAGGTAAGCTACTGCCCATGTATCGTTCGATTTGAGGATCCCTGTGCACCCCGATGCTTAGGCTCATCCCCTTTCGTTTGTGACTTTTAATTGCCAATAATTAAAAAATAAAGCCAAGAACGCAATTCTTAACTTTCGTCTTATATTAGCTTTAAGAATTACCCTTTAAACTTTTTACACTCATAACCGAATAGCCTGTATATATTTTCAGATTCATTATTTTACCAATATAATCATGATAGTGCTGCTTCACATTACAGTGCTAATGAAATTTCGAAATGTTTCGTACAATACACGTAATATATTTACTAAAAATTTGTACATATAGGTATAAAACTAAAGGAATAATGCTTGTAAGGATTGAAATACGCGACTAAATGCAAATTTTCAAAATCTTGGCTTACAACATAATTTTCAACTCACGACGTAGTAATAAAATTGGATCAAAGAAGAAACAGTATACAATATTAATGTCTTTATTTATTCATTTTTATTTGATTTACCAACAAAATATCAATAATATATGAATATAATTATTGTTTTAACAAATATTGCAGCTGAACGAGTTAAGTATCAAAGTGGGCAACATCACAAACATAGTAGTAAGCATCAAAGCTGCGAATACATCTGCTTCGCGCAACCTACAATGGTATCGAGATCATTCCAGTGTGATTAATAATTGGTTGATTGATTTTATGCAAGTTAGTCCAGCTCCTACAGTTGTTGCGAATAACTTAAGTATAATTTCTATGACAGTATTTTCGTTAATCGCTTACATAATGAGTCAATAGATATTATATACATACGTGTATATTAATAAAGGTATATATCATACGTTCTTCGAATGCACATTAATATATATGTATATTAAATAATTTGTAAACTATGTTTTAAATATATTGTAAAATTTAAACAATTAGTATTAACGGTACTATTTTAAAATAAAGTTATGTACATTATTTTATAAATATAACAATGATTTTTTATTTTCACCTGAATTCTAATTTTCACTCTTCATATTGTAGGACACAGGATAAAGTAAATAACCACAGTTTAAACAAACAATAACGATTATGAACTATATTAACGTATAACTCGAACAGGAACATAAGATTTAACTTTTAAGCGAAAACGTGGTGAGATCCCCTCGACAGTACGTAGCACATAGCTGCGTCTTAGATAGCACTAATTACCGATAGTTGAATCGAATTAACATTTTTTCAGGAACAAATTGATAGTAGAAATGTTTTTGTAGAATCTGAATCCGAGCGATATTTAGAACAAAATAAGCGACTGGCTGTATACGTTAGAAATTATTTGTCGTGAATAAAAGAGTTTCAGTAGACAGTTGTATCTAATAAAATTATCTTTAAAATAAGTTCTATTATATTACGATAAGCCTATTGTTTGGCTGCAAATTAATAAAAAGTGCGAAGGAGTCCGTTTTCTTAAATCACTTATAACTTTAATTACAATAGTCGTAGAATATCGAGGCCCTGTGATATATATGTCGGATTATCGTTAGAATTGAGGGCGCGAACAATTCTTCATTCGAATTAGCCATCGTTTCGTACAACAGAAATTATATTTACAGGTACAAATATGACTTTTAAAAAGTTTGACGAATAACCGTGGTGTTTAGACAGACGAGATGCTATTGACAATGTTCCTGGGTTCAATAACGAATTCACAGTCAACGGGATAACTCTTTACTAAACGTAGAATACTTTGAAGCACAAAATACGTTTGCTGGGACGCTCAGTATATACTGCTCAATATGCAACTTTTCAAGACGATCGCACGAATAATAGACTGATGAAAATTTTCCTCTCTTTATGATTGCGTTCGTTTGTTATATACTCGTTAGAAGCACCGAGAAAGTTCCAATTGCCATTGCTAGGTAATTTCTGCCTGGAGTTTGATTATTAATACAACGTGTATCCCATTTTATTGACACCTCCGAGGCAAAATCACACGTGGCTAAGCCCGTTCTCGAGGCCGTATGCCGCGACAACCACATTTCTAGGGAGAACCATACAACCACTTCACACCTTTGTCAGGCGAAACGTCCATCCCGTGACCGTGGCTACGTTCGGCGACTAGTTGTATCACCTTGAGCCCAATCCCACTATCACAAATCTCGAACAAATACAGTTGGATTGAATGACAACAATTGCTTAATTACGGCTACGATAGAATCTAGGTTAAAGTATTAGAGGATTTTCCCAAAATTTCAAAGGAAAGACTCCGGTGTCCTTTCATCTCCGACATATAAATAGTCATACCAAAATAGTGTAACATATTTTGGTATGACTATTTATCCGTTTGTTAGTTTTAAAACAATCGACTTATCAACTTACGAAACGGGAAATTTTTAATTTGCAATGAAAGTATAGGTCTTTCTTTCTGATATTCATATCTTGATATTCAAATGAAACAAAAATTTTTTCATTCAATCGCTTAACTAAACCACAGCGATAATCATTTCTACATCATTGTAAAATGCGATAACCTTCGCACTTTTCATTCTACTACAGTGAAATACGTTTCAGTAAAAAAAAGACGTTTCTCTAGGACCAATTGCATCCAAGATAGGTTTTCTTTTAAAAATCATCAACGCCAAACTATTAAACGATAAAAGATGCAACAGACGTCGTTTTACAGTTTATTACTTGTATTATACGCGGATTCTTTTTGTACTGATGTTTCATATTGATGTCTATAAAAGTTGGATTCCGCGACTTCTGACTTCACTGCGCAAAAGCTATAACTCATGGAAAAAACACGCTGTCCCGATAACTATAGTATCTAAAAACATAATTTTGTTTTAATTTAGGGTTACTAAAAAAAAAGAAGACAATTCTTTACAATACTGGTTCGCCAGAATACGGAAATACGTCGTTAAGTACGTGAAAGCGTTAATAACCGTGCGTATTAGCGTACTATAAGCACATCGGAGGGAAAAAATAGTGCAAGTTAAACACGATCAAGAAAGTACCGACCCCCTTCCACACCACGCATATGGACTACATGAGGTCGTTCAAAACGTGCAGAAAACATACCAAGTACCTGCTGATGATGGTCGACGCATTCACAACGTATACGGTCATTGAACCAGTAAAGAATTTGAAGACGCGGGGTACGATAAGAGTCCTTTTGAACTTGATGTACCTTTTTGGGGTGCCCACAAGGATAATTAGCGATACGAGGCCGAGTTTCACGTCTTGCGGTTTCAAAATATACCGGGACGTACGGTATTAAACGCGTTGTAACTGGCGTCGCGACATCGAGATCTAACGAACAATGCGGACAGTCGTTGACTCGCTCGTCACCACCGCCGCAACTAAAAGCCCGCAGTATTGGGACATTGAGGATAAAAAGGTGGAAAGTGTCTTGAATACAATGCACAACAAGGGCATTAATACAACGCCGATGAGAGTCCTGATGGGCTTCGACGAGCGGACTGTTGCAGGAAATTAGATCTTGAAGTGTGATCCAAGATGAAGTGGGCCACTTACATTTGACACAGCTGCGGAGGACCAGAGAGCGCAGAAGGAACGGTAAGATTAGAGTAGAAAAGACACCTGGATGTATATCGCAGGAGAACCTGATGTTGGTACTGGGGATCAGTGAATCTGCCACAGGCGCAGATAATAAGCTACATTAAAAATTCAAGGGACCGTTTCAGATTCGTGCCGTTTTTTCGAATGATCTCTATGACGTAGAGAATATGTAGTATCGGGAAAAAGGCCTGAGAGAAAGGACCTACGCAACCCTGGCCCCGAGCGGCTGTGGAACACGTGCGCGGTGGGCCTATTGAAAAGACAAAAGGGATGCGAGGTCAGAGAGAGAGAGTGTCGGCAGAGAAGCCAGAGAGTCTTAATAGGGAAGTCGGAGAGTGTGCATCTAGAAGTCAGAGTGTGCGAGTTGCGTTGCCGAGAGAGTGTGATCCGCGTGAGAGAGAACGTCGAATCCGTTGTAACGAGATTTACAAATGAACTATTGTGTTGTCCAAATCATAGTACGTTTTGAGATTAGTTCATATTGAACCACCATCGTTTTCTGTCCAATCATTATAAATAAATCAGTAATATCGCAAACATCTTTGGAGAGTATAATTAATATTATATTTCCACCACCCGTGATACTACAGATATGTGGGTAAAATGGTTTCGGATAGTGATCGCTGCCGATCGGATGAACACGTGGATCACGATACAGGACGATGACCACGATGGGCCCGGAATGATCTGTCTCTCATAGGAATTGATAGCCGAGAAGGCCATTAAGGACACATGGTACATGGTACGAATGTCCTTACATGTATGTTTCTCTCTGTGTGCACAAAAAGGATTCGTGAGGACTCTGTGTTGGACCGCAGCGTTGGAAATATGGAGCCGATGTTGATGATATATTGAAGACATGATGGTTACAGTATCGCATAATCATATCTAAGATCTACACGTTTAAGGTCGTCTCGATGACCCAGAAGAAAGGTGCTACACCTGGTTGTTAGAATGGACGCGACCAGTCCTGGGAACGCAATCGAGCAAGACCTCGGGTATACGAGGTGGACGCGGCCCGTTTTAGAACACCGAGGATGAAGTCGGATGACCCCGAGTATCAGTTCAGAACGAGACGCGGTTGTAGCCGATCTCGTAATACAGCTGGGAGGAAGATGGATTATGATCATGAGATACACCTATAAGAAGAGGGGAACCGAATGAGCCATCATTTTTAAAGTCTTCCGGCGACAATCAAACGCTCTGTGCTCTCGCCTAATTATACTTTTAGCAATAGATCATAGATGGCGAGCGATATTTGATTGTGTGCGTTGATAGTAAACGTACACATCACACTGTTGCCATTCTCGTCTTTTCTGGTGAACGTGTATTTCGAGTGGATAATCGTTTACTTCTATTAATTTCCTTGGAGGAACCAATTGCGGTTGTGTCATGCATGATCTTGCAACTGATGAACGTGTTGATTTTTTGTACCAACAACTGTATTTGATTACCGAGCTATATATACCTAAATCTACTTACAGAACACACTCAAACTATCCCTTATGGTAGTCTCAGGATTTATAGAAACCTATAATTGATAAGAAAATAGATCACCGAGAATATGAACGTACTTGCTCGCTAGCTGACTACTAGCTTTTTACTCATCTACGATCATTATTGTGAGGTTATTAGATGTATGAACAGAGAAACGCGTGGATAAATTGTTAAGTGGAAAATATATTTTAATACAGAAGTGTAAGTACAAGTAGGAATATAATTTGAGCTGGTCCCGATCCGCACGCTAGCAGTGTTACCCTATAACTGAACGCCCCGAAGCCATCGTCGCCTGTCTACTGTCTATGGTCTGCCTTCGTCTATAGTCTATTGCCTATACGCTGTCGATGGCTTCAGTGCTTGAGAAAACTAAAAAGACCAAATGTAGAGTTTTCTTAGAAGTGATGACCACTTCAACAGTTTATCTTGCAGCAATTTTTCTATTTTTGTGATACGCTCTTGTAGTAATGTGACTGCTGTTTCTGGATTAATGTGCCTGACTAGTGTAACCGTATCGTCCGCGAATATCAGCATTTTGCTGTTGGTAGTTGCTGATATGTTGGCTGTGTGTAGTGTGCATAATATTTTCCCTAAGACACTTCATTGTTGTACCCCTGCCTTGATGTCTTTAACTTCAGAATATGTATCTGAGGTGGTTGTTGGAGAAGGTGCCCACAAAAAATACTCTTGATATTCAACAAAAAAGTTTATTAAACTAACAATCAACAGTCAACAATTTACGATCAACAATTAAAGATTAACAATTAACGATTAACGATTAACTATCAAGAGTCAATAATCACGTATCTCTAATTGTGTTTGCTTTGCTATGACGCTAACCTATCGCACTTCGCAGATCGGAGCAGAATGAATCTTTGGTTCGAAACCAAACGGATTTTTTTCTTTGTTGCCCCTCGATATCCTCACTACGCACGCGTTTATTAGATGTCCGTGCCGCGTATGCGTTCTTCCAATTATTCGGCGGAAGAACCGTAGGGATATCGATGGTACATTAGGCATGTCAGCCTTACGCTTTGAAGGTATAGCGCTTTGTGTCGCGAAGCCCTTGGAAAGTTCCGTGGTCGTGGTTTACTACAAAGGTTTTATTGCTTAGGTATGATTTGGGTGAACCAGATTGCCTTGCACGATGGCTCCGGCGACGAGGCGCGGTGTGACATGGCCGCACACCGCTCAATTAGGGGGTATTTTGTGCGGGGGGGGGGGCGGTGTGTCGCTCGTGCCACCGACAAAATCTAAACAGAGCATCGAGATAACGAAATTCCAAGCGCCTAGCATAAGCGACCACCGGGATAACATCCGGTAACTCTATCCGTTCTCCGAAATATATAATCGAAGCCTTTTTCCCACTCCCACGATCCATTCTCAGAAATATATGATCGAAGCCTTTTCCCACTCCCACGAATAAAAGAATTTAAATACTCCCCCTAAAATCATCCAAGTTAGTCTTGAACAGTCACGCCTAGAGCTCGGAAGTATTTACTTAGTAGTGAATCAAGTGTCAGAAGAAAAATAAAGTTTCTTTTTTATCTTAAATTTCTTTTTATTTTCCGTGACACTTGCATCGGTTCCCGGGCCTCTCTCGATCGCAGCAGAGACGGTCATCGTGGAGGTTTTAGTCGGTTGGAGTCCGATACTAACATGCCGCTTTCCCCAGAAGCGGCCTGGTGTCCGTGCGGATTTCCTCCACGTTAAAAAAAAAAGTATGATTTGAGTAAGTGGTAGATTTGTTCCAGGAAATGTTTTTTGATTGTTTATAAGAGGCTTTCATGGTCACTTTGTCAAATGCTTTCTCAATGTCCATGAAGAGGGCTGTACAGTATTGTTTCTTTTCTATTGCTAATAAAATTTCGTTGACGAGCCTGTACATTTGCTCTAACGTGGATTGTTTGTTTCTGAATCCAAATTGGTAATCCGGTATTAATTTTTTTTTCTCTGTTGTTGATACTTCTCTTGTATTTCTCTAGTATTTTGCAAAACACAGGAAGTGATGATATTGGTCTGTAAGGTGCAGCTTAGTGTGGGTCATTCCCTGGCTCAGGTAACATTATGGTCTGTGCTAGTGTCATGTCGGAGACACAAGAAATCACGAAACCGATAGACTGCCGATGATCTCCTGGTGTCGCAGTTCGAACGTTTCACGAATAAGGTGAAGAAATTAAACTTCGTATATGATGATGGAATTTTTATTATATAAATCCAACAGAGTGGCGGTTCAAAGTGTTACAACAGAATAATGTCCTGAGCGCTAATTTAGGAGGGTTTTTATATTGAGGCTTTAGTCCCTTTGGAGGGGTTATCGTCGGATGTATAATATATCAGAGGCGGCTATTCCGTTCTGGTTATTATTTCGATAGCTGTGGCATGCGGGATGTTTCGTCGACCTGTTTACTGCTTCTGAGCGGGTAGCCGTCTTGAGCGTGTGACACTAGCTTCCATAGATTAGGAAAGTATTGAATTCTTAAAATTGCATTGAATATTTTTGAGATTAAACGTATTGCTTTTGAGGGAAAATTTTTCAAGGCTTTACCATTGATTAGGTAGATTTCTGGTGCCTTATTGCTTTTTGTTTTCTTGACTATGTTTCTAATTTCTTGTGCTGTTATATTAGGTATGGTGTGCTGCTTGTTAGGTGAGGTACTAGTATTTTGTGCATCTTCGTCTGAATGACATTTGGTTTTACTGTTGTTAATATTATATAGAGTAAATGTGTTAAAAAGGTGGTTGGAGAATTATTCAGCTTGCTCTTCGTTGCTTCTGGCTCATGTGTTGTCTGTTTTTCTGATTGCTGGGATTAGAAAATAGTTTACGTGTAGTTGTTTTCTGACTTTGCAGCTTTTATAGGTCGCTGGATGATTCCATTGCAATTATATCATTTTACTTCGTCTATTTTTCCTGTGTATGGGGAGTTTATTATTCAGTGGTTTTCTGCACATTTGACATATGCCGGATTTCTATTGCAGTAATTTTTTGTGTGTTCATATTGTTGACACGGTGTGCATTGCTGTATGTCCTTTTTATAACGAGGTAGCTCAATTGTCACTATTGTATGGACAGATCGCCTAAGAAATATCGGGTGAACCCGAAGTGCCGTCAGGGTAAAAGCGTCTGGGAACTTCAATCTGTCGTCGGTCTTTCAGTCGAATAGTTACGTGGGAAAAAGGCCTACGTGACCAAGTCCGCGGACGGTTACGGAATGGTGGGGCTATGAGAAAAGACAAAGGAATGCTTAAGGAAGAAGGACAAATTAAGAGACAATCGTTAACTAAGAGTCGTATTGTGAGGAGTCGAGAATTGAGTTGCCGAGTTGTTATGAGTTGTAAACTATTAGTTGTGAGTTGTGAATTATCCATTTAGTTGTCTTAGTTATAGCACATTATTTTATTTAGTTCACGTTAAATAATTATCGTTTCCTGTTTAATCCACTATAAATAGATCCATCTATTAATAAACTTATCATATAGGATAGAAATCATTGGAAACCTTAATTCCTAATATTTCTGAATAAATAAAATCTTATACTATTGCGTTTAGGATTTCTTTAATATCGAAGATTTCTTTGTTATTGGTTTTGGGTTCGAGTTCTATTAGAAATAGTGGTAATGCCTGTTTTGTATCGTATCTGGTTATATTATTTATTGTTCTTACTTCGTGTCTGATTTTTGTTAGTTCCTCATATATATATTTTTTGTATTTGTTCTTGGGCGTAGTCCTCTAATTACTATAATACTTTGTAGCTTTTTTCCGTTTTGAGCTTGTATGTATGATACCCAGCGTTTTGTTTCGTTTAATGCTTGTGTCACTTTTCTGAAGATTTCCGGAGTATTTATTCGTACTTTGATTTGTTCCAGTTTTAATTGCTTTATACTGCGGTTTTCTTTCCCGCCAATGTTGTTTAATAGTTCAATAAGGAAATCTATTATTTGGGCATCAATATAGATCGGTGGTGGTTTTAACGATATGAGTTGTGGTTTTTTCTTTTTGGTCCGTAGCTACATCTTCTATCAGTGAGCTGAGTATACTGAGGTAAACATATTGATGTCTAAACATTCAGATTGTCTCATCTTGCCACCAAATTAGCGGATTGTATTGATTTCTTTGACGGCCCTATATTAGTTTTTAAACCTGGCTTACTTGAAGTTTTTCGAGGCGGTTAGTTATCCAAAGAATCTGCAGCTCACTTTTTATGTTTATACTTGTTTGTTGCTACAGATTGTTTATACTTATATGTACTTGGCGTCACCAGTACCATGTATGTCGTACAAAGGAAGAAAGGGCAAATCCAGTTAGATAAGTATCTAAATAAATAATCGTGGTGTGCAAATTTACATGTTTTAAATGTTCTCACTGTTTTATACACCAATAAAATAATTTTATGTTAACCTAAGTTATTAGGATGATTTGACTATTATTAGAAATTATGACTAGTACTTACTTATCACAGAGCCTTGATATCCTGCGACATTTTTAATTTATTACTAATTTGAAAAATATAAACGATTTAGGAAAACGAACTTCGCACTTTTTACTAATGTAGCGGCACTCGATAGCAAACTTTCCAACGGTTTCTGTCCTGTGGCTTGCTATACAAAGACTCTATCCTTCGGATAAGATGATCGCCATATGTCAAAACGTCCACATAGCATATTTTTAACTAGCCTAAGGACCCGATGTAAATCTTAGGATTTCTGTAGCTAAAATCCTTCAAACGAACAAATAGTCTTTGTCTTAACAGTCCTTAAACCTATCATCTACTATGGAGAGATACGGGAAATCTGCTTTTCTCACGTACAATGCTTTCCGCTAGCAACTTCTTCTCGAGGACGGCTAGCATCCTTCTTGAACCACCAATATAGAAATTAACCAATTAACAGCAACGTCCATTTCCCTCACTTTCCTAATGAAGGCTTTCCTCGACGAATTCGATGATCTTGTATCCTTAGACACACCCCGTCATAATTTTCCTCTGCAGCATCATCGTGACGGAAAGTGCAGTTGATAGTTGACTAGAGCTCCGCGACGCATCTTGAGCAATCATCGTCCGAACTCGCTTCGCGTACTCTGTTCGATTGACATCGCATCACACCGTCTAGAAATCGAACTTGTAACTGCGATCTGCTAGTGCAATCGTGAGCTCCACGCAAAGTGTATATTGGGAGTGTTGTTAATAAATATATTGTTAATTATACTCTAATACTTCTTTAGTACCTATCACGACGTATCCACCTCACTAATTTGCAGCCTAACAATTGGACTTAACGTAACGTATTATAAACACAACTTTCTATTGAAAGTAGCTTATTTTATTCTAAACATTATCTCGAATCAGATTCTGCAGAAACACCCCTGCTACATACCCAAAAGCGTCTTTTTTTTAGGTTTAATTCGACTGGACTACGATCAAACACTTATGAGCCACATGGATCACCCGTCTGCGCTAATCACATAGCGACACTTGTGCTAAAACTATCACGTCTCGAGTTCGTACTGGCACAGAATTATCTCACGACGACTTCCTTACGGATAAAATGTATATCGCATACGGTATCGTCCATGTAGAAATCCTTGAGGATGGGAAGATTTGAACGTACGTCGGTGGGCTGTAGTTCTCATGAGATGGAAGACGGTACCACATAGATTTCTGACACAACGCTTGTCTGGGTAATTATTTCGACGGGCGCGACTTATCTTCAACATTGAGTTACTAAACATAATTAAAACTAACTTAACGAATGTCTTTAATAGCGTGCGGATGTCCTCACTGCTATATTATCTAAAAATTGCAAGTGGTGGTCCTCTCAGCAACTCAAATTCGCGAACACTAAATCTATAACTTCTATTTGCCTCTACTTGCACGTCGCTAAAAGGAAATGGAGTTACGAACTGCACAGAATCTTTAACTCTTGCGACGAGGATCTCATGGCGGCGGCCGCTATGGCCGTTGCTTGGGTGGAAGAATCCCGGAGGGACGAGGAAACGGAGGTGGGAGCAATCCGTCTGAGGCGCGACATGCACGCGATCTGTGATTCCGCGGCTGGATGCCTGGCTCGGGGCGAATTCCCCGTCCCGTGGAAGGAGGGACGGATGGTCCTGTTGCCGAAACCAGGACGCTCTCTGGACTCGCCTTCCAGCTTTCGGCCGGTGTGTCTTTTGGACGAGGCTGGCAAACTGTTGGAGAGGGTGGTGGCTGTTCGTCTCGAGTCGCATTTGTCCCGACGAGCTCCCGGACTGCACGACGACCAGTTCGGCTTCCAGAGGGGGCGGTCTGTGGCCGACGCTGTAGCCCGTGTCTGCTCCCTCGTCGAGGGGTAGGGTTGCGTGGCGTTGGCCGTGTCGCTAGACGTGGTCTACAACAGCATCCCCTCGAATTCCATCGAGTGCCCGCTTACCTGAAGGATGTGGTCCGGGCGTTCCTCCGGGACTGTAGTATCGTTTACACCGGGCGGAGCGGAAGGCTGATGGGGAGGGCAGTATGCCACGGTGTCCCACAGGGGTCAGTGTTGGGTCCGCTGCTGTGGGATATCGCGTACGACGCGGTAGTGCGAGCGCCGATGCCCCCAGATTCGGCACTGACGTGCTATGCCAACGACATGTTGGTGCTGGTATGGGACGGTCGCCTCGATCAAAGGATTGGGACTGGAGGTGTCCCCTGAGAAGTCCGAGGCAATGTGGTTTTGCCGAAGGACCGATCACGGGACGCCCCCGGAGTGTTATCGCCTGGGGTTGGAGGGGGCTGAGATCGAGGTCGGAGCCAGTATGAAATTTCTGTGTCTGATCCTCGACAGCCATTGGAACTTCAGCGCTCACTTCGAGCGCCTGGCACAGTCTGTCGAGGCAACGGCGAACGCCTTAGAAGGTTTTCTGCCTCGGCTGGGCGGGCCTCTACGGAGCTCCAATCTGGGCGGAGGACCTGATGGCCAACGGTCGCAGTCTCCTGGCGATCAGAAGGTTGCACAGGACGGTGGCCATCAGGGTAGTGAGGGGTTTCCGCACCATTTCGGCGGAGGCAGCGGCGGTGCTCGCCGGGTTTCCCCCGTTCGAATTGCAGGCCCTGAGGTGTCGCGAGATTTATCTCCGCATTCGGGGTCTGTCGGACGAGGTCGGCCCGGTGGACGCCGACGCTAGGGTTCATCATCGGCGAGGCCTGCTGAAAGATGGCGCGCCAACCTCGACACGAGAGCGGGCGCGCCAACCTCGACACGAGAGCGGGCGCGCCGAGGCTAAGGGTCCTCGAGGCCGTCCTTCCAAGCTGGGACGTTTGGTTGGACAGTGCCGGGCTTCCCCTGACCTACAGGGTAACGCAGGTGCTCACCGGACACGGGTGCTTCGGTGAGTACCTGCACCGAATCGGGAAAGAGGCGATTGCGCGTTGCCACTGTTGCGTTCTATTTGGTTGCCGAACGAGAAGATAGCGTTAACTGACGTTAAATTCAACGAGCAATAAGCTCCACTTTCGGATAACCTGCTATGTGCAGGAATACTGGCACGGGAGAGGATTAAAGTTGCTCGTAAACAAGTTTACGATATGTAGTGGTTTATTCAAATCTTACTCGATTTCAATATTGATAATTGGCTGACAGACTGACGAATATAAAATTCTTCGGTTGACAAGATGATGATTAACTCTCCGATGAACAAAATGATAACTTACTCTTCGAAAGACAAAATGATAATTATTCGATAGACTAACTCTAATAACTATTATTACTATTCGTAATTATTATTATTCGGTAATTATTATTACTATTGACTTATCTGAGTCGCTACACTTATTTATATCCGTCGGAGATATCCGTCGGGGTCTTTCTTTTGAAAATGTTTTGGAAGATCCCCAACGTTTGTTCAACTGCCGACTTTGTTTACAATTTAAATTATCCCAACATCGCTACATAAACATAATTAGACAAATATAAAAACATGGTTTTTCGCAAGATGTAGCTTTTAACGGCTTTAACTGCCTTTCACCTCAAATACTGCAAACACGATTTCAAATTGACGTTTCAACCGTCTCGATCTGAAAGAATCCATCGATTCCGCGCCACGGGACGCGCGGGTCGCGGGACGTGACAGCCACCACTGCGGTGCGGGCGTGGATTCGATGCAGTACACGCTGGAGTATTGCCCGGCGTGGGCGCTGCCGCGCCACTACCTCACCGTGGAAATAAGATGGGACCTCTCGCCGCCGGCGATCCTCTAGGCATTGTTGATGAGCGAAAGAGGCAGGAGGGCCGTGACCTCCTTCTGCGAACAGGTCATGCCTCGGAAGGAGACTGCGGTGAGGGTGAGAGAGCGGAACTCCCACCCCGAGGGTATCGACCGGCGAGGGCGCGGCAGAGGCCGTGGACGCGCTTCGGCGAGACGCGCTAGGCTCGCCGCGCCCCCGGTGGGTTTCAAATTTAGGCGCTGGTGGCCCAGCTCCTTGGAGCCGCCAAGCAATCCGGTTGGGGAACCAGACGCCTTGCACGGTGGCTCCGGTGACGAGGCGCGGTGTGACATGGCCGCACACTGCTCCATTATGGGATGTATTATTGTGCGCGGGGGGGGGGGGTGTCGCTCGCAACGGTTCCCGGGCCTCTCTTGATCACAGCAGGGACGGTCATCGTGGAGGTTTTAGTCGGTTGGACTCCGACACTACCACGCCGCTTTCCCCAGAAGTGGCCTGGTGTCCGTGCGGATTTCCTCCACGTTAAAAAAAAAAGAATCTTTAACTCTTAACAAGAACTTATATTAAAATCCTTGTATTCAATAATAAAGAATCCAAGATTCATATGACTGTTGACTATTACAAATCCTATATATTGCGAGATGTACTGATATAATACAATAGTAACGCTAAGAATGATAACGCAATGGAAATAGCAACGCACAAAAGGTTGCACAATGTACGAATATAAGCTAGTGATACTGGCTGCTGATAATGGCTATTGATATCAGGGGTGACAGCCGGGTCACAGAGCCATAAATTAACGATAGAAAAACCAAGGGGGTCTAACGAACATCCCGCATGCCACCCTCGATAGGAGCCAAACCCATAGTATATAAACCTTCCTAAAATCAGCTCTCGACATTCTCAGTTCTGACACTCTGAACCGTGACTCTGTTGGATTCGTACAATAAATTTTCCTACTATATCTAAAGTTCAATTCTTTACCTTATTTGTGAAACGTTCGAACTGCGACGCGAAGAGATCACCGGTGATTTGTCAATTTCGCGATTTCTTGTGTCTCCTACGTAACACTTGCGTTCGCATCTGGATCAAGGGTGTCAAATACGAAGAAGCGGTAGATACAATGGATCTTAATAATCATGTCGGTAAAACAGCAAAATGCCGGTAGGCCGACATCACACTACTGATACAATTGATTAAGACGATTTAATGCTGATGACCGATACTATAAACGACTGTGCTGATATCATGGACAGCGTTAATTCCATTTTCCGACAAATCAGTCTCAAGCGTAGCGTCTGACGTTCTTATGTCCGATCATCAAAACTGAAGACAATTTCCCAATATCCCAATATTTTTATTGTTTTATTGATTATTATTTAAGGCTTAAAGAAATGATATATTTCCGAAACGCATTTGGTAAAGAGAAAGTTCACTCTTCCATCTGATAAATATGAAATATGAATAAATCTTTAGTTATGGAGAATTTGAAGATTATACAAAATAGGTTTACGCTTGACTACTTGCGAAGGATCGTCGTAGGTATTTGAAAAGATATTCCATAATAATAAAACTGTTGAATTGTTATAAAAGTAATACGAAAATGGTTTATTATAAAAGTAATGGTTTATTAAAAAAATTATTTAGAATGTAAAACTTTAAAGCATTCTATACATAGCTGAGGTTGGTCGGGACAATTTGGACAATAACTTGTTGCTTTTTTCAAATTCTTTTGTGCCTTTGTTCGGTCCATTCGACGTCTGTTATTTGTATAACATAGTTTGCATGCGTGTCTAATGCTCCTTCCGGAATCATTCTTGCGAACGGCGATATTATGCTGACTCCGTCGAAAACAAGGATTTTCTGTATTTTCAGACAACCCTAATAATTTTGCAATAAATAATTGTCTAAATATTCTAATATTTATATTCTTCCTTGTTGCAATTTTGTAAACCGTCAAAGCGTTTACAACAGAAATTCCCAGAAGGAGTTGAATGCCAAGTTTTCTGTACCATTTGATTCCTTTTCTAATTGTGGTGGCATAAGAAACCATTTGGTCGGAATAATCTATACCACACTTTCCTTCATTATGTTCAACAACAGCTAGTGGTTTTAACGTTGCAGATGTCTGTTGACTTGAAGAAACAGTACTAATACTACGATTTCTTTTGTACCGCATTACAAAAATATCGATGGGAGTACCGAGCAGAGAACGTTTGGTACTGCTGCACGCGTTGCCTGACGGAGATTTTTCTGAAAACAGGCGTGGCAGTCAACGTGTTAAATACATCTGGTTGCTTGCCTTCTTCCTTAATACTATACCATAGAATCATTATCAGAATTACTAGAAATTAGGATTTTCAGTGATTTCTATTCTATATGATAAATTTATTAATAGATGGATTTATTTGCAGTGGAAAACAGGAAACAATGGTTATTTAATGTGAAGTTAATGCAGTAATGCGGTATAACTAAGGCAACTAAATTGATAATTCACAACTCATAACTTTCTCTCGACTCCATTCATGACTCGCAACTAGACTCTCAATTAACGACTGACGATTAATCGTCTTTCTCCCTTAAGCATCCCTTTGTCGGCTTCTCATACACCATGTACGTATTCCGTAACCTTCACGTACGCCTTCTTCCGCGTAACTATTCGACTGAAGGACCGAGGCATATTGATGGGCTCCTTGACCCATTGAAGTTTCCCGACCCTTTCGGCACTTAGACTTTCTCACAACATTGTTTATATTTCGTTGGATCTTTTTTAGACTATCTTTCTACAATGCTACAATAGGGTACGCTTGTTTTCAAGAAGAACTTCTCAAATATTATGTCTATTGTTGGATAATATCGAGTTATGCAAAGAAGGTGAAAGCGTTGGCAATGAATATCGTAAATTTTTCTTTCTGAATGAACTTTCTGAATGCTTTTGAAGCAAGAGGCTAGCACAATTCTGGAAGAACACACTCATTCCGACAGTCGAAGAGAAACTTTCGGAGAACTGAAAATATTAAGTTAAAGTATTACTTGGGTATATCTTGGGTATATCTTGTCTGTGCAGTGCGCATTGTGCGTGTATTGTGCGCGTTTGTATTAGCCACATTTATTATAAAATTTGCAAAACTTTCGGACGTGCACTTTTGCCACGGTACGGCTGTCGACAATAGCGTAGAAGCATGGAAGTTCATACGCCGAAAAATACCCCAATAGGACTATACCCATCGCAAAGATATTTTGCAAAAGAGACAAGCGATTGTGGGATACAGCTACGTTAGAACCTGCGAAATATATGCAAGAAAATTCAAGAAGAAAAAATCTTTGCAAATGGATGAGCCAGGAAATGCAACGCACCACTACATTCTACCAACGCAGTGCAAGAGTACTTGACCAGCTGTTTTGGAAACAGGTGGATTGGTCGAAAAGAACCTGTGCTTTGACCTACTTGGTCCCCAGACTTAAATCCTCTCGACTTTTACTTCTGGGAACACATGAAGACACAATACAGCAACATTTTAAGAGAGGAGTCAGGCCCCGTTTACAAGTAATCGGAGGACATATCGAACATCTATTGTAATTTGTTGTATTTTTTGTAGACACTTGTGATCGGGACAATCATGATGCGTGTGTGATTTTGCTGTGGACATTTGCGGAGATACAGAATTGGGGGAAATATTAATCCTCTCTACTCGGAAATTTCATAGGACGGTTTTCGATACCCTCTTATGGATTTGCACGAGTAACAAGATTTAATCTAACGATTTTTAATCTAACATTTCTTTTACAAAACGTTTCGCGGGGTTGTTTACGTCTCCGAATACCAATATTCTTCTTCACTACAACTTGTACGAGGTAAGGTGCCGTTTATGTGTCGTTTGCATTGAGGATCACTGTACGCCTCGTTGCTTAGGCTGACTTGCCTTCGTTCGTGAAAGGCGGCTTGCTCGCGTGCAGGGATATTTTGACCGATTTTTAATTGTCAATTACTAAAAAACAAAACCGAATACACAATTTTTTGATACTTGATTTTCGTCTTATTTTGGTATCAATAATCACCCCTTAAATTATGTTGAAACAGTAGCCGAACACCCTGTACGTGAGACTGTAAGAAATATTAATTATACTTCTATTAAAAGCTAATATCATCAGTGTATTGGATCTAAATTTGGGTTAGATTTTTCAATCTGGTCGCCACGAGACATGAAATAATAACAATTATTCTATTTCATAAAATAATATCACTTATTTATTAGCTTAGTAATTTTGCGGTCGAATTAAGGAATCTAACCCAAATCTAAATTCAATACATTGATGATATTCACTCTTAATTGAGTTATAAAATATAAAGTTGACAGGTACCGGATGTTGGGCTCGAAACCTTCAAGTTTTCCCCACCCTTGTTTATAAACAAAAAATAAGTGGGCGGAGGGCAACTGACGCATACGCTACCACAGACGCACAACTATAAGCAGAATTTGCTGTAATGGTACTGGCAGTTTTTCGCGAATATACCTTTTATACATTGAAAGAAATTGTTCAAAATGAGTTTTACTATATATTCAAAAATCATCAGATTCGGAAGGTACCTAACGTTTCTACAGTCTTACCTAGCGAATTAATTACAAAAGTAGTGAACGAATAAGTAATTGATATTATTTTACTAAATGCAATAATCATTATTACTTCACGCAAGCGTTGCCGTTCGTCACGCGATGACCGGATTAAATACACTATCCTAAACTCAAACTCATTGCATTAATGATGTTATAGCACAACAATACGGTTAAGGTGCTTTCGAGTCTTTAAAAGTAATTTAAGGAGGCGACTGCTATTTATTACCAAGGATAATCGAACGACATGCAATTTTTTGGAACCAGTATACTCTTTTCCTTTCCTAAAGCTCTACGCGCTTCATTATTTTATTGTCTGTGAACCGTTAGTCAGATATTCCAACGTTGCACATGGTTATGTAACGGTTATGTAGGAGTTGGACATTCTTCTTCTTCGAAACATATACACACCAATTACTTCTTCTCCCCACTTGCTCCATCTCAAGAAAATGCCAAATTAGGAAATTCGAGTATCTACCCCTAGCAACTTGTCTAACTTTAAACATCGTTTCTATCATTAGTCTGTAGTAAAAATAAAATAAAACTTAAAGAAACACGAAGTTGTACAAATCATCCAAAAAATCAACACACTGCACAAGGATATTTACCTGGATACTTCTCATTAAGACATATCTAGGAATAAAAAAGCCGACACTATGGCCAAAAAAGCAATAACTGACTAAACGAACGAAACTAAGAAACCAATCCCGTACCACTACCAAAGAAATTAAAAACGACGACATTGTATAAAATTGTCTATATTATATCTACGATACATAACACACTCAAGAATAAAAACCGATATAACTTTATTTATATTAAAACCAAAATACAGTGTTATTGTACAATGTTTAAGAAGCAATTTTTCAGTGTGTAATATTCACATAGCGGTGGGCTTGTTTTACAAACAAAAAAAATTGCAAAAAAGAGCCATCGATTTGCGATTTCATGTCGGATCTTCCAAAACTTACATCACCGATGGAATGTACACGGTATTTTATAGACACAGGAAAAGGAAGTTCTTTTAAGTATTGTGCATAATAAAAAACAGACGTTGAAACAGAAAGCATGTATCAAATATTTTGTGCATAATTTGTCTCAATAATTTTGTGTTACATACCACAACTTTGGCGATCATTATTGTAACAAACAATTTCAGTTGTGATTTCAAAATTTCAAAATTTCGAATGACTCCTGCTTGCAACAAATAACTCATTGATATTATCAAATTAAGTATAAAGAATAATTATTTTCCTGGAAATTGTTGCGTTAAAGTCAATCATACGGAAATTATAATTGTTAAGAACCATAATTGTTAAGAAACAATAGTGTTTTGAAGCTACCACGATTGAAATTTCATTCCATATAACTTTTGCTTTAATATTACCGTCCTGTAATAATACCATCACAATGTTATCATTCATAATTACTGCAGGCAATAATTTTTCGATTCTTCACTAAAACATTTAATTTTTCTTGCTTACCTTTATTAATTTTTTTAATTCGAAAATAAATGTTACAGTCTACTTATAACATGTAAGGATCATAACAGTTATGATTTTAAATAAATAATAACAGGAAGCATATTTACGGTACAAAATTAATTGCACGAATCTTCGTTAAACCTTCGTGAAGAAAGTTATGTTGCGCTAAGATTGTATTTTAACACTGTATAACCAGAATTATGATGGCTTATGAAAACAAACAATTATGATTTAATACGTTACTGTAGGCTTCCGATACTAATATTTAATATGCAGTTAGGTTTAACAAACATACAGTTCACGAAAGTATTTAGCATAGAGTATTAAATATTTATCATAGAAAGCTTCTACTGTGTGTGTAATACAAAACAATTTAACATTTCATTAACAACGCAATAAGACACTGCACAATCATAATTATATTGATAAAATGCAGAAGGTATCTGAAGTCATGTGTATACAGAAGTTACAAAATATTTATACAAGCATACATATCGCAAAAATCATAAAAGTATTTGAACAATTAATCATTCATTACGTTACTTGTAAGTTATAACGAGTGAGATTAGTAAAATCATCATGAACATTAATTATATGTTTAAGGCCATTATTGCTTTATGCTAATTTTTTATTAAATGTTTGTTTGCGACAAAAGCAATCTCTATATACATTTTCAGATTGGTTTCACATCTTACCAATATCATTACAATAATCGTATCTTATTATAATATAATGAAATTTCGAAAAGTATCGTATAAAATACACAGTACATTTATAAAAATTTTCTTAAGTTAAGTGTTTAAATATTTCCGTGATGCTAATATCGTCGAATACTGTAGATATGTATGTATGCATAAAAGATGTTACTTTTAAATCACATATAGAGGTTCAGACTAATTTAATGAAACAAACTATTACTAAAGATATATTGAAGTCTTATAAGGAAAAATAATTCAATTTATCCGTTAAATAATCTGAAGAGAATATTTTAATTATTAATATACACGAATTTGTGTAAAATATTAAAACATCGACAGAATTCAATCTCTTCTATCCAAATACCTAAATGTTCCATTATACATACATACATTAATACTTAACACGTATTTACAAAATCATGCAAAAACACTTAATACT
Organism: Bombus cullumanus; assembly: GCA_014737535.1. Lineage (NCBI taxonomy): Eukaryota > Metazoa > Arthropoda > Insecta > Hymenoptera > Apidae > Bombus > Bombus cullumanus. Next base: position 89,816 of record JACXIX010000060.1, on the reverse strand, counting down.
TGTTTCATAAATTTCAGATATAGGTCGTTTTTCGTGGTCTACGTTTAACCATAGTGACAAAGGGACTTTTTTCGTATGAGTAAAATGCTTTCAAATAATCGAACAATGTTTTGAAATATTTCCACGCATGAGGATGGAGTTCTCGCCCCGACAATTTTAATTGCTCCATTGGACAGCGCACGGATATTACAATTATTTATATAACACTAATCCGCTTCATTTTATTGTTACGCGGTATTCCTTTGTAGCCAATCTTGAATCGTAATGTGATTGGCTTCCACCCATCGTATGTTCGCTTCAGCTCGTTCTATCGATTGTTGCACTGACCTCGTTGCACTTCCAAACTCCCCCATGTGTTCATTAGTAAATTCCAGCAGCTAAATATCAAGAAATATATTTATTAGAATATGCTTATTTTTAAGAAATGAAATTAACGAGCATAAGAATACTTTATTATTAAATCTTATTACAATACACAATGCAATGTAACATTCCAACAAACTAACGAAACAAAACTATTGTGTAAGAAAATGTGAAGTTCGAACGCCTTGAAGGGTCGCTTGGCCTTCGTCACCCTCAGCTGTGGAAACAGAAAGCATCAACACTTAGGGTGCCATAAATTCGGCCCTTCCCCGTGCGGCGTCGTGCGCTGGTGGGCCGTAAAAACATTTTGTGACTGCGATGCCTCTTATATTCTTTGTACAATCGTCGACGTGCACGAACGTCGAAATAAAGCTACGCGAGTTCGCGTACTAATATTTGTTAGTTTTATGAGATTTTCTATTAATATATATAGAACACAATATTCAGCTGAACATGATAATATTTTTATGAGCTTGAAGTACTTAATTTTTATTTAAAAAAAAGCCACTAAATATCAAATAAACTATTAAATAAGGCAAAGAAAGAAACATTTACGAGAAAAAGAAATAGCAAAATAAAAGTGGGGAAGATCAGAGTAAATAATATAAAATTCTTCACGAATTATCTCCTTTTAGTTTAATGATAATTTGGGGAGAAATTTTCGAAATAAACATTTATTTATAATTGTAAATATTACAAAACGAATTCTTTAATTAAAATAAATATTATCGTAATGTATCAAACCCTTTGTATTAAATCAAGGCTGAAGGAGAATTTAATCCTAATACACATTTGTTAGCGGTAAAGCATTTTCGTGACGATAGCCCACTGCTATTTAGCATTATTGTAATTAATTATGGGGCTCAGGACTCAATAACGACCAGGAAAGGGTGTTTGAGTGAATATTTGGAATGACGACAGCCAACGACACAAGATCGAAGAGTTATGGGGTGTTGATGATGTTTAGAGTTTTAAAGGATGTGTGAAGTAGTATTCCAACAAAATGGCAAGCGAATTGACATTGCATTACTAAGAAATAGAGACTTTGTTCAAAGGATTTCGAATCGGGAAGACTGTGATACCTTTTGATAAGCGGACTGTGAGGAAGTGTTCGAAGGAATAAAAGTATGAGGATCTTCGTGAATAATTTATGACGCTCACTTTTGCAATCATGAGACCACTTTAGAGAACGGGATTTTAACAGTTAAAAAGATCCCTTTTAATATTCGTCGCAATATTTTTAATTTTCGATGTCTATTGTAATCGTTAAAAACGATTAGCTCAGTCTCGTCAGTGCTTTTCAATCGTTAACATTTTTCCCACCAGACGTGGAGTAAGAATAGTTTATTCTCTTAAGTTTCAAAGAGGAGAATCTCACACAATCTCCCTTCAATAACAATATCTTCTCCTCCGGACGTGGAACAAAGAATCGTTTCAATCTCTCAGCATTTGGAGAGGACAGTTCTATCTGTATTTGTTGACTCATCAACATCTCCAAATGTTTGTGGACTCGGCTTCAAGCGTTCGTGGAGACAGAATCATTCCAGCAATCGTAACGATCACTTGATAGTCTTCCCAGCTGCCTTTCCTCATTCGTCAATGCCTCCAATCATTCATAGAGTTCCATCAGTCGATCAGTTGACAGTTCAGTACGAGAAACGAGTCCAGTTTCAACAGCAAACAATATCTCCAAGCACTCGTGGAATGAAGTAATTGGAGAACAATCAATGAATAGTTGCGTGCGGGTCTTTCAATTGCAAGCAGCATCGACACGCATTCACGGACGAGTATATCATTAACCATTCGTAACGTTCAGCTGTACATCGCGTCGCAACAGTCACTTCATGTCGCATAATTATCCGCTTTCTTGAATCTCGTCTCAGCAGTCGGGGACAATTCGAAACCTTCTCATCGTTCGAAGTATAACCTTTGACGTCGTTGATCGCTGTAACTACCATGCAACCAATACTCTTCCTCGTGAATCAGTTACCCAATTCGGCGGGTAACAAGTTACAGAGCAATGACATCGATATCGGACGCGTGCGCACATAACTCGCGCACGTAACTCGCACACGAAACATATTGATGTTAAAGCGTGACCAATGTGTCATGCAATAGCACAAATATTAATAGTATTAAATATTAATGAAAGGTAATACATGTTATCATTTGTCTGATGGATAATTCCACTTTTTGGGTAATTATTTATAGCTTTGACCACATTTTTGAATATGTCATTAGGAGCACGATTCTGAGCAACTTTATATATATATATATATATATATATACATATATATATATATATATATATATGTATATATATATATATATACACATGATAACTATATCTATTACTCCTGCGCTGTTGGGCCCTAGTTTCCAAGATATATGTAGAAGACTACTGGTACTACTACAGTGTATTCTTCTTATGATTGTGCGTCCGTAACAGCGTATATGTTATTTAGTATTGGTTAGTGACAGCAAGAATTGGACTGAATGTTATCAATGCATTGGGTAAGGGTTTGGGAAAACTTTTTTAATCCGACCACTGCGAGGTGACCGGCAACGTTTACATGCAATAGTAACAATTATTCTGTTTCACAGAATAATATTAATTATTCACTCAAACAAACACTCCACGATAGAGCAAATGTACAGGCTCGTCAACGAAATTTTACTAGCAATAGAAAGGAAACAATACTGTACAGCCCTCTTCATGGACATTGAGAAAGCATTTGATAAAGTGAACCATGAAAGCCACTTACAAACAATCAAAAAACATTTCCCGGAACAAATCTACCACTTACTCAAATCATACCTCAGCAATAGAACCTTTGTAGTAAAAATAAAGGACACGTATTCCGAAGTTAAAGACATCAATGCAGGGACCGCAAGAAAATGTCTTAGGGCCAATATTATACACACTAAACACAGCCAACATATCAACAACTACCAACAGCAAAATACTAACATTCGCGGACGATATGACTATACTAGTCAGACACATTAATCCAGAAACAACAGTCACATTACTACAAGAGCATATTACAAAAATAGAAAAATAACTGCATGATAAACAAATAAAAGCAAACCCCAGTAAATGCAACCATATTACATTTAAACTACAAAAATGGAAACCGCTAAATATTCAATTGAATGGCACGCACGTAACACAAACAAAGCAAGTTAAATACCTAGGACTCCACTTAGACTCACAACATACGTGGAAGCAACATATTAGATCAATTATAGACAAAATACGGATAAGAAGAAGACATATGTACCGGTAAACCAGCCGAAATTGTAAACTCAACATAGAAAATTAATTAAAAATTTACAAAACGATAATAAAAGCAATTTGGACGTAAAAAATACCACTATGGGGGACAGCAGCAATGAGCCACATAAATAAACTAGAGTCGCTACAATCGAAGATACTGAGAACAATAGTCAACACTCTATGGTATGTCAGAAACGAGGATATATATACACAAAGACTTAAAAATTTAAAAAAAAGAAAAAACGGTGAAAAAAGAAATCGGCAGGTACGCAAAAAAATATATGGAAAGAACGGTAACACATCCAAACCTGCTGGCTGTTGAAATGAACAAAACCTATATAAAAAAAGACTAAGAAGAAAACACCCCACTGACCTCACTAAAGGAATAAAATAGTCAAACTCGAAGATGGTATCCCGCTGGGGGTAGCCATCCACATGTTATTTAGTAATTAAGTTAGAAAAATGTATCAAATGTCTAGCTGGACAAATTGTAAAGTACAAATTAAATAATAAAAAAACATTATTCACTCGCCTATTATTTTTACAATTAATTTCTATTATTTTATGCATTTTAAGTATTGTCGCCTGTCACATGACGGCCCGATTGGGAAATTTATCCTAAACTGAAACCCAATACGTTGATGATTATTCATTTTTAATTGAACCATAACTGACATTTTTTACAACCTCGCACATGCAGTTATGCACAAAGATTTATCTCAGCTCGCCTCACTCTCGTTTGTCTACATAAACTGAAGTTAGGTGTTAGGTTTCGACCGGATCATTCTATTTAGTCACTGGCAAATAATACAAATGTCATGGATGCACAATTGCAGGTAGAACTCACCGTAGTGGCATCGATAGACTTTTGCGAATATTTTGGAAACAATAGTAGATTGACAGTTATATGTAAATAAAATGTTGTTCAAAATGTTAAGCTTTGCAACATATTCGAAAATCATCGAAATCAGAGGAAACGCATTCGTTCTACAGTTTTTTCTACAATTAAACTATGATCAACTTGTGTTGGGTTTGAGTAACTTTTTTCAATCCGGCCGCCACGAAGAGAAGGGCAACGCTTGCGTAAAATAATAATATGTTGATTACGAAAATAATAGCGCATTGAATAAAAAATAACAACGGAGATCTGTACTGAAATAAAATTTTCGGCGACATTTCATAGAGTCGCGCATATGCAGTTGTAAACGAAATTTTGGTAGAAGCTGTTTGTTTTCATTCGTAAAGTATAATATTAAGATAAAGAGATCGATAGCTGATGAATGTAGACAGATTATAAAGCGGCAAACATCCAGGCAAAACTTGTTTTGTGCCGCAGATACGCACAGGTAGATATATACAATAGAGGATTGAATGGGCTAGTAACGACAGTTTTTCGCGAATATCTCGGAAACTAGAGCTAAGTGGCGGTTACATGCATAGTAAAAAGTTAGCCAGAATCATGCCTTGGACAACATATTCAAAAATCATCGAAGTCGATAATGAGAGCAAACTTCTAAATAATTACCATTTTTTGTTTATTACGTTACTTATACTTCTATCTTTAAAGTAGAAGATATTAAAATTGTATATAGGTGTATATGATCCTATTTTTAGGTTCCGCTTTAATTATTGGGACAACGAGTAGCATGCCCTATGATACCTTGATCGAAAGCTTCAATGTCAAGAATTACGATGAATGTGGATGGAAGTATAGTAAACTCATAGTTTTTGAAATATGTACATATTATAAAAAATATATTAGTACTATTACATTGCACTCTCCCTATACATACATATACATACATAACTGTAAAGTGACGCAATAGTCGCTTCGCTGTTTTGTACGCAGTCTTATATGTATATGTATGTATAGGCAGAATGTAACGTAGTAGTATGCACTAATATATTTTTCTTAATACATATCTCAAAAATTATGAGCTGGCTACATGTCGGATCACTGTCATTATAATCCTTGTGGCATAAGCTACTCATTGTCCCAATAATTAAAGTAGTGTCGAAATGATAACAAATAACAATACATACATAAAAATTTCACGAGAAGATTTCGATTTAATACATCTGCTAAAAGAAATGGAATAAATGAAGAAAGTTACTCTTTAGGATCATATTAACAAATCATTACGGGCCAATTTTTACGATAATATTTATATTTTCTAGTGAACTGATTTGCAATGAATTTTTATAAATCTGGGTCACTAACAAAATTGAAGTTCGTTCAGATCTCTGAAATGTTACATTGCAGGCAGAAAAAGGATTTTATTACATTTTTATATTTATCTACATTATTCTATTTTTATTATATTTTGTAATATTTTTGGACTTACATCTTTAAGGTCATATTTGGTGTTAATACCTCTGGTTGCTGATTTTACTATATTGTTCATCGTCATTAATGATGTTCCGAAGCTAAAACAGAGAATAAAGATTTTATTGCAACTATACTTGTAAAATTACTTAATAAAATAAATTACTTGTAAAGTAGCGGATAACAGATATCAAAAGAAACTGATAAAATATGTGTTTAAAATATATATTGTAATTAAGAAGTTTCGTATGATTTAGGAAGAAATGAAATGAATGGTCATTGTTAATTTTGTTTTATAGGTTGATTCACCGGACTCGAACAATGTAAATTATTTATAAATTATCTGTTACATATAAAAAGATGTGTATAATATTAGGCATAGTTGAAAAATCTTGAAACAAAATTAAAAGTCTATATATAGAAACTACAAGATATTTAATTAAAGTACAATATATATTTCATAGAGGTTATACAAGTATTTAAGCAAGGTAATTGTTCATTATGTTAATGAAGCTCAATGTTCAGTGGGACTATCTTTAATACCTATCATAGACTTTATTATACGTTTTACTTATTACACGTTTAAGATACCTATTTAGAATATGTCTAGTACCTAGGCCGGACTATACTCCTGTCCCTATTGCAAATAAGATTTTTTCTTGTAAGTTTTTTTTAAAGCAGGGTATATGTTGTGTATACAGAATCTTCTATTTCAATAGATGACATAAAAGAACAAATTAAAGAGAATTCTTTAAGTATAAGTGCTAGACAAATGAACGTTGTAACGGAAAATGTAAGAAAAGGAGCGCAAAATGTTTAGAATCCGATCATCGAGAGATTGAGTATTTCTTGTAGCCGTTCAAGAAATGTTATTTCATGGCTTCACTCTGTACCTACCTGGTTGAAACTGTAGAAAAGCTACAGTTCTTTCCAATTTCGATGATTTTTGGATATGCCGTAAAAATCAGTATTTCGAACAACTTTTTTCTGTATATGTAAATTTCGGTCGGCCATAGTTTCCGAGATATTCACAAAAAGCTATCGGCACCATTATAGTGAATTCTGTCTATAATTGAGCGTCCCTAACGGCCGGATTAAGGTAGCTAACCTAAATCCAAACCCAATACATTGATGATATTTATTTTTAATTTGATTATAGCAAATATTTCTTACAGTCTTGCATATGCAGCTGTGCACAGAGCTTTATCCAAGCTTGTCTCGTTTATACATAATATGTATAAACAGAGGATAAGAGCTAGGTATCGCTTGGCCGTTATACCCATCCGCCGCACGCCGCCAGACTTCTGGCAATCAATACTAAGGCGCACGCTGCCACGAACCCACAATTATAGAACACTGTAGGTATCGATGGATTATTATGAATATCTCGGAAACTCAACTGTCAGTTACATGTACAGGAAAAAATTGTTCAAAATGTTGAGCTTCTCATACATATTCAACATATTTAAAAATCATCGAAATCGGAAAGCATGTAGTTTCTCTACAGTTTCGCCATTTTTTATTCCAAATGGCACGAGCAATTAATTAATACAAAAGATTGTAAGTTTAAATTTTAAAAAAGGTACAATTGTAGTTTGCAATTGCATCGATGCACTTCTGCGAAGATTGCACTACATGATGACAGATATCTTTACAATCTTTTCCTATTTGCAAAAGAGACAGGCTTATAATCCGGCCCAGTCTCTAGTCTTATCCTGTAAATTGGGTTGTACAGACATTCATTCGGTTGTTCGTATCGTTTTTATTACAAATTTTTATTAAATAATGAGTTGTACGAAAAAATATTGTCTTTAATTGGATACTGAAGAGAATCAGAGAGGATTATCCAATATTCATTAACAAAAAAGATTTTCTTTCAGAGAAACAATGTACTACTTCCCATATTCACGAAATTTTGAATCTGAGATAAAATATTCACTTCTATCTATTTCACACACCAAATATGTACATATACTATTAATCCAGTTAAATTAGCCTCAGCAAAGGCCAAATTCAACATTAAATGATATCTGAAATTTTCTTACGCGAACTTACAGAAATCATGTTCAGGAAAAAATCCTATATGTTTACCACTCAAGATTTCTCGCGCACGAACTTTGTAAAGAATCATCAAAGTTCACAAAAACAGGTTTCTTGCCTATAACAATAAAACTAATAATCGAGTCGCAAAAATTTTCGAATAAAAATTGTAGCTTTTAAAAACATATATCAGATGAGACGTCGCAAGATAAGATTGATTAATTCGTTGAGCCGTAAATAAATAAAAATCGCACTAGATTCAATTGTCAATCATTCATGTAAAATTGAGAATGCGAAGTTGAAACTTGATGAAAATGTAGCTTTTGTTATTTTTAAAAATTGTGCAAAATTTCTTCTTCAAATGTTTATTAATCTCTGCAAAGAGCTATTTAACAACTAAAAAGGTGTCTGTAGAATTATTTTCCGGGAGAACCACCCATGGTTTCTTTGAGACTTTTTTTACTTACGTACTTATCGCTATCAATAACAAACGTCTGAAAAAAAGGCTGTACAGGTCTTATCATATAGATTTGTTCAATATCTACACTTTTCAATTTAAACTTTTTTGTGCGAGATTATTATATTTCTTGCGTGTTTTGAACAATGACGCTTAACTGTTCTGAGTTTCAACACAAAACGAGTTTCAAACACATACATTTCATTTCTAATGATCTCACAAACCATTTTGTGCAAGAAAATTACTGTTTACAATTTTTCACGATGATCTATTGCTAATGAAATTCAAAATGATTTATATAACATATATAATATGCACACGCGAGATATATAGGTAATATGTGATATTAGTAATCTATGATAAATGTTAAAATATTTTCATGAACATAATAGTAACTTAAATGATGGAATAAAGTACAATAAAGACTTACTATTCTCGAAGACGAGCCCATTTATTTCTGAGGAAATTAAATGCTAGCGGCTGTCCAATAGAGTTGCTAGCAATAGAATTTAGAACACGTCCTGCATCTTGCTTCCTGATACCTGAATTTTCCGTAACCATCCAATCCAAATAACGACTTAAAAGCCAAGTTTCTCTGGTACAACCAAGAGAATGCAGAAGTAAATCCTTCTCAGAACCGACATTGCTTTCTAAGTACATTTGCCAAGCAAAGTCCCATTCAATTTGTCCACCAAATCGAATAGCCGTACAGTAGACGACCAGTTTCAGATTTGGCGAAATCCTAACAATATTTAGAAGTTTCATTAAGAGATATTACTTCTCTAATATTATCAATTTTTGCAATATGTATTATTATATTGGATCGGGCAAATAGATAATTTTTCTTTGAAATGTCATTTCGGATGGAGTTATCTTTCAAATAAGGTAATATAATGCACTATTTCTATTTTTAAAAGAAATTAATTCGTAGTTAAAATGTAGCTTCAGAGAAAAATGCATTCTTTTGTGTAAATAACTTTATAATAAAGGAGCACACTTTAGTTCTAATTCTAGCAACAACTCATAGATAGCAGATGTCGATGTATGATTGCAATAGTAAATACACACGGGTTCCGAGTTAAGTGGGTATATTAAGTGGTATACTTTCAGCTCATATCAATAATAAACTAAGATGATAAATAATAAAGTAAAAGTAAATATGGACATACATCATTATTTTAGAATAGTATTATACTGAATATACTAAATAGCATTAGGTTGTCCCAAAAGTTTATTTCATTTAATAAGGAAATACTAGATGCACAACATTTTTTGTTTTATATTATTTTGTTGAATTATGTATGATCGATTTTGTTCTATTATTATAAAATTTCTTCTATTATTACAAAATGAATCATACATAATTCAATAAAATAATATAAAATAAAAAATGTTGTGCATCTACTATGTCCTTATAAAACGAAAGAAATTTTTGGGACAATCTAATATTATTCAGTATATTAATTCCAAAATAATAATCTGATGATGTATGTCCACATTTATTGTAGTAATAGGGCAAAATGGATCATACATAATTTAATAAAATAATATAAAACAAACAATGTTGTGCATCTATTATTTCCTTACAACACGAAAGAAACTTTTGGGACAACCTAATATATAATAATTGTACTGATAATTGGTTTCCGACTTTCTCGAAAACAGTGACTTACATATGTATTTAGAAAAGTTTTATTTTCCAAAATTACATATGTTACTTACTAGTACTACGTTTGTCAAGGCATCCTTTATACGGAATAATGAAGTTATTGTTTATGAAATAATCAGAATATATTAAACACAATTAATATTATGTATAATATTCACAATGCCGTATGCATTCAAATATCAATTGAAAAAATGAAATTATTTTCAAAGTTAGGATGCTAATGAATTACAAATATTTTTTATTATTTGTTTCATAAAGGTATAGAGAATTTGTTACAGTACTAGTTTTCATAATCTGACAAATTGCTTAATACGTAATATAAGAGGTACTTACGGATTATTTTTATCCGGGCTAGGCGTATTACGCCAATTATAGAACTGTCTAACTGCATTTTGCACACAATCATCATGGCCGAAGTTACATGCCCATGTTAGCACATCGATCCGGGTGAAAACTGTCAATTGAGGATCCTGAGGACTATCCTTAAAACCAACTTGTTTGTACACGTTGTCGAGTAGCTTCAAAATGTACACCTAAAACATTATTTAATGTAGCATAGAGAAATATATGTATTTGTTTTAGCAGGAATAGAACATTCCATTTAACTACTTTATTATTCAAGAATTTAGAGTCGCACAACATTCAGTGTACTAGTTTCTGTATGTTACAGGTATAAATAAACAACTCTTACATCCATTTGAAATAATGAAAATTTATCCTTTTGGATTATGAATTATATATAAGGAAAAGATTGTGTGGAAATTTTATTTAACAGTCTCCGACTTTATTATAAATGAGTTAGTGTATGTTAAAATATAATCATAAATATGGTCCTACTGGGATTAAAAATTCTATCTTTTTTCTAATATCTTTTCATATTCTTGTGTTTAGACTTTCATTCTATCTCAGACATTTTCCCGAGGCACATTTAGTTATATGTGCCTAAAACTTTCTGTAATCGTGCATTTTTCGTGCAGTTTACTTTCAAATAATCGGTCATCCCATGTATTTGTAACATTTAAAATTCAGTCATAGTAAGATACACATTAAATTCCCGTTCATAAAATAATAGAAATTAATTTATTATAATATTTGCAATAGGATATATGACAAAATAATAATCAAATCTTTAAATAGCATCGTATATCATTTTCTAACTTACGTAAATTATGTTTGTGTTCAAATATGAAGGATTTGGCTTTGAATAGCCAAAAAAACATGCCATATAGTGTTGTGTTGGGAAACCGGTATAGAAAAATTAAAAAATTTTTGTATTTACCCGAAATTTGTCGTAACTCGGCGTTTTGGTTAGCATGCTATCCAAATAATACATGGCAGTGAAAGCAGCCTTCCAAGGTAAGTACTCAGTTTCGTGAGCTAAATACGATGTGACATCCAACGCAATGGAGTAATCTAGTCTTCCGGCTCTGGCCAAATTAAGCGCATCATCTATTAACTGAGCACGATTTATCGTTGAAATATTTCTAAAGGAATCCTTGTTCAGTTGTTTGATTATCAATTGCCAATTTTTCCTGTCGTAATTCACTCTGTAGTATCCTAAATAGAAAAAAAATTTCGAAACAAAGGATTAATCAATGTATGTGCTCAATAATTTATATAATATATTAGATATGTGTAATGTATTAAATAAATTATATATATATATATATATATATATATATTATATGTTGTCGTATATTGATTATATATTAAATTTATGAATTGAATGTACATAAATTAATTATATATTAAATATATTAAATTTAGACCAGTATAATATATAAAAAACGAACTTGATGTGAATCTTTATTGTGAGAGACAATGAATTTCGAGTGTCAGAGATGAGTGGAAGGGTTGTGCGTGTGTCTGTGTGTGTGTACTTAAGATTAGGCTATCATAAGAATATGTGATATCCCATGTTTTGGGATAGGCGTAATAGAATGTGTCCTGAAAATATTTGCACAGTTTGTTTGGATTGAGTAAAAGGAAATAAAAGATGGAGATTTCTTTCATAGAATATTTGAGTCTCTAAAAAAAAGATTGATCGACTCTACGTTTCCTCAATTTTATTGCATGGATACTGTGCGGAGTTGGAAGATGTGCAGCAAGACGGCACTGGGTGAATGGAGGTACTGCTCTTTATCGTTCACTCTCACGGGTTGCTATATTGTTTCATTTGATATATGAATAACCAATCACAGTCGCATTGCATATGCTAGTATTCTTTCTAGCTCCGCACAATACATGGTTATAATTAAGCAAATGATTTATTTCTGCATGCCTACTTATTGCAAGACGATTGTATAAATAATTGAAAATTCTAATATGAATTTAAAAAATTCTGTTTCTGAAGATTTATTATTTTTCTCTGCTTTTTAATTTATGAAGTTGATCAATATTCTGAACACCTCATATTGCATTGAAAATGTATATTGTATAACAAAATTAGGTACTGAATAGTAGCGATAAAAGAATACGCGAGAGTTTTTATTTATTTCGTGTCGTGCTATTAAATACTTTATTCTGTGCTTCCTTATATGATCTTCACGTTTCAAAATTATTTTTAGTATATTTAATTCTAATTTTATTAGATCGTGAGGTATTACGTCATTTTTGGGCCTGTTTTTATCAAATAATATGTGTATTATTCTACATACTATGTTATTAGAATTTACACATTTTTAATGTAAGAGAAAATAATTCATACTTGATAATGTTGCAAGCAGAATCCCAAGAATTTCCATCTCTATTTGAAACAAATGATGTAAGAACCAAGAAAGCATAAATCGATACTTAATTTTATGTTAGCCATATTATAAACAAACTATATACTTGAGAGAGAGAGAGAGAGAGAGAGAGAGAGAGAAAGTTAATATACGTTTTTATATACGTATACTGATATTTGTTTCAAAATTATTTCAGAACATGTTCCTTACCAGTTTCTTGAATATTCAAGATCACCCACTCCGAGAAGTTCCAGTTCAAATTCGATAGCGTAATCGATTTTTCTGCTTTCATCCATTGAGAAGGTTGAGTTGTATTGAAATTTAATTGACTTTCAGTCGTATATGTGATTGGTATCCACCATAGTGGTTCAACACTAGATGTGGTCACCATAGTACCATTACGAAGCATAAAACGATCCTAAAATGAAAGAAGCGAACGAAAACATAACAAACGTTATTCGTGAACGATACATCGCATCGATTCATTGCAATATTGTATTGAAAGCCACGGATGAAAAATATTATATGATAAGTTACATTACCTATCTTTTATAAAATTTTTAAATTCGCAGCCTTTGGTATAATTGGTTGCATTATTAATATTCTGCGATAGTTCGAGTGAGAAATGAAGTGTGACAACTGATTTACTAGTGCTTTCTAATGAGTGAGAGAGTGATAATGATTACGTTGGTTCAACCAATAAAAGAGCAGAACAACTGCCTTCAAAATCCTTCAACAATGACTTTCTAATTCAAAAAATCGTACTTCATACTCTGCAGTTATCTCCGATATATTTCCCCAAAAAGATCTAACATCAATCATAGAAGAAAATGGATAAACGATTAAAAACTACGAACAAAAATCGCAAAGCTGTAACTCTACCAACATTATATGCATATTCCTATCCAACAGAAATATGGTTATTACGGGCGGATTAACGGAGAACCACAAGGAAATTCACATGCAGAAGCATGCCCTACAATTAAGATCCTTGATATTAAAATGAAAACGAATAATAATATCAAATGTACCTCCAATTGTACCACACTATGTAATTGTGGAATCATTAGGTAAAATTGGAAAAAAAAAATTTAGGTAAAAAGGTACTCAAGTACAATAAAAAAATATAAATTAAAAAAGTTTTTTAACAAGGTTTTATTCATAAAGGCACTAAAAATTTGAAAATAATCTCTATTTTTGTGACTTTTGTGAGACACATAAATCATCTGAAAAAAATGAGCGCCCTACATATATTACATATATGTCATATATGGCAAGCAAAGATTATATTTAACATTTTAATGCGTTCACGAATAAAATTTTCATGTGAATTTTTTAAAATTTATGTTTTTACTTTTTACTTTTTAGTAAATTCCCAAATAAAACAATTTTTAAATTATACTAATTGATTTCATTATTATCGTTCAAAGCACGGGAAAATCCTTGTAACGAATGAACAAAAAACCTCGTAACGGACAAATAAGTATTAATTTGACCTAGTTTCCTAGGGTTTCTGATAGAATATTGTATTATTATGTGTTACGTCGCGTGAGATGGTCCGTGCAACGTCCTTCATTGTCTGACCGTCAAAGGCCCACGCACCGTTATACAGACCTTCAATAAACCTAAGGAACCACCATAAACAGAATCTTTTTAACTGAATCTTTAATCCTGCAAGTATTTTCGGTTTATGGCTGGTCCTTAGAACAGTCCTTAGGTTTATCATTCGCTCTTAAAAATCACGGAGAAAGCGGCTATTTACCTAACGGGAAAAGCTGGTTTTTCCCATGATCAATGTCACCCATGAGCCACGTTCGTAGGAAGCTTCCTCCTCCTATCTTCTACTCTCACTTTCCTAACGAAAAGTGTGAACAACGAATCCGCGTGCTTAGTTCAAAAGGCACACCCACACCGAGCTTTCCTCCGTGATAATACGAGAACGAACTTCATTTGATCTCTAGACTTGTTCTCTGGACTTGAACTACACTACAGAACAGTCACCACATTTCTAGACTTGTTCCACAAACAGTTCGAGTAACACTAACAGTTAAAGCTCAGAAGCAACAATCAGTCATCACAGTCGACAAGTCGAAGACAGTCAATCGACAGAAGTCACATCATCACAGTCGCCAATACGAAAAGAGTCTCAGGCCGTACTCACTCGTAGTTTGGCAGTCAACATACGCACCATTGTATCAAATATTGAAGTTATTGGATTCTTGAAAATATATATATTATAACCTGTTAATATCAGCGTTATACACTCATTCAACCACCCGTATTATCTTAATCGAAATAGGGGATCGAACGATTCATGGTGTCGGTTATTCAAATCGTAACGGGAATTTACGACTCCCGTTGGCGCGCTTCTTCAAGATCGCGTCTCGCCGCGAACGGTCGAAACATCATGTAAGATGAATCTGGGTGCAAGGTTTGAAGAAAATTGGTTAAGTAAAAGTGTGTCAAAAATTTCTCGCAAGATTTGACGACTTCAAACAAACATAACAAATTGTATAAAATTTTATAGTAATAATAAGCTTCCTTCTTGTTGGTCTGGCTGATATTGGTTTGTCGTAACACATATTAAGTTTTAGACATCAGTTATATATCAACATTAAGGAGAAAGTTACTAAGCCCAAAATGCGCTTTCAATATCATACATCTTCTCCAAAAGATACAGAGAACTGCACAACAATAAACCTAAATTACCAATGCCATCCTATACTAGACTTAATAAAATTCTATAATCACCCATAATCGAAACGTTTCCTACCATTGGACGAAAACAAACAAAAATAGCTCCCTGGATTACTAAGGTTACACTGACAAAGACCAACCTTATTGGTCTCCCGAAAAGTCAAACAGGCAGAGCAGAATACAATATCACATTCCTAGAATTAAATGCTAATCGAATAATAAATCGACCCATTAAGATCAGAATTGGGAGTAGGATATACCGTTATCACAGGCGATAAAATAATAAAACAAAACCTCCCGAAATTGATATCGATCTTCGTCGTTGAAACATAAATTGCCATATGTTGCCATATTGAAAGCTCGGAAATTTGCACTCACCAATAACCTACAAAACTTTGCCATCTAACCGGAGCCCATAAGTGTAATCAAAGTTCGACAACAAAAAAGCCGATGATGCAGCTAAAGAAGTTATAACCCTCTCACAGACTGAGCCAACGATCTTAATTTCACGTCAAGATCAAATAAACAATATAAAAATAAGCATAAAAGAAGGATGGTACAAAACCAAAGGAATAAGAGTTCACAATGTAATTCAGCATTTTGGTCAACAAGTACCATGTAAGAGTGAGGACAGAAAAGAAAGAACTGTAATTTCCTGGCTGAGGACTGGACATACTAAATTAACGCATGAATGCCTAGTCAAAAGATTAGCGCCTGCTCGGTACAATATACGCCAAAACCGAACATTAACAACCGACCACATATTATATGAGCGCAGAACAGGACCACGGCATAAAGATAAACTTACAACATAGAACCAGACACAGCTCTAACATCATAACATTACATAAAGAATACAGTAAACTACCTTAAAGAAACAAATATATACTCCAAAATATTACCCATCCAGATGCAACATCGCCGCTAATGATCTTGTAATCTATGTGACATAAAGTGTAGAAAATGAAGAAGAAAAATTTTTTCATTTAACATATTGTCATCAATTTTCCGCTAAACTGTCTCCTCATTCAATTTTGGAATTATGTGTATGTTTTGTTACTCAACCGAATACTTTAAGAAATATAAAAAATATTAGCTATGACTACTAAACATTAAACTAATACTAATTAAGCTAAAATCAACAAAAATGGACTTCTTTCTTTCCTGTGTGGTTTCCAATCTTTTTATTTGTAACAAACCTGCGTTAATGTCGCTGAACCAGTGTTATAATCTCGAATAACTGTCACCACTGGAAAACCAGTCTGGAGAGTCCAGGTATCCATAATTTGCTTTATCGTTATCGTTGGATCGAGAACGTTGTCTTTGTGCGCCTGTTTTGTCAAAGCATCCCATAAATCATTTTGCTCGGCACTTCGGTACGCTCTGTTACAAAAGTACGAACCATGATTTTAGTTTTATATATTAATCCTTCTCTCCACAACAATATTTTACAAGTATAAAGTATATCTAACATTTAATTAGATATTATTATCATTAACTGTTACATTATGTATTCTGTTTCAGGTTTAAATAGCGAAACCAAGACATTTTAAACATACAGCATACACGCATACACATATACACACATACACACATACACACACATTACGCTCATCCCATATACCTTAAAATTATGACCGGTATTACAATCAGTTTTAAGGAAGACGGGACTGCAGTAACGCACTGTGTATAAGACACGATATCTCAGTTTCGAAGTGAATTGTTTAACCCTTTCGCTTCGGCAATCCAGTCCGCCGAAGTACTGTCACTGAACGGAAACGCGCGCTAGAATTACGCACAATGTGCGTGTTTGCTTTATATATGTTTTCCTAAGTCTTAAATAACAATAATTCTTGTAAGAACCGTATATGAAATATCGTTTCACTGTCAATGGATTTAATAAATTTTTTAGCATGAAACAGTATACGATCGTTTGGATGTTTGAAATATATTACGTGAAATGTTCTGATGTTGTTTCAACAATGAGTAACTTTAAGAAGTGATTAATCCAATATGTCAATAAAATCAACAGAAGATGTTCTACCAATAACGAAAAAATATATTATTGACTACAGATAGCACTTGTATATACATCATTTGGATGCCGGATATATGGGGTGCCGGACCAGGAGTCATCGCGTGGTCGCCGCCTATATGCGGCGCTCGTACCCACAGGTCATCTCGTGGACGCCGCCTATAAGCGGCGCTCGAAGCGAAAGTGTTAAACACTTTGTTTTGTTTTGTTTTGTTTCGTCATTATCCATTTGTCAGATTATTTTATCGCTGGGTTAATTAACTATTTCTGCTTTATTCATTCTCAGACGCCCATAGATCCTACTTTTTCACTTCAGATTCAATAAATTGAAATCTTTTGTGACATAACATCTATTATTTTTTAACGTTAAGATATATAATATGGAGTAGAAGTAATTTAAGATATTTAAAAAGACATTAATAATATAATTGATTATATATATACAAGATATGTCATGTAATGTGCGCCCATGTTCAGGCACTTCCAATAATCTGTCAAAAAACTATTAGAAACAAAAATTATACAGTTTTAAGTCGGCAACACATTGCAATGGACAAATTTCCAAAACATATTTTCTCGACAAAAAGCCAAGAATACTTTTACTGTTTTAGATAATACTATGTATTTTTGACTTCAAAATGATATAGCTGATGTCAGGACAAATTCAACAATCTTCTATACTATGACCTTGGCATGACCTTGAATTTAGAAATGTTGAGGATATCAAGAAAAACATTATCGAAAACATTATATGCTAATATGAGATCTAGATTGATGACACATAAAATAAATCTTAATCAAAAAAAAAGTGGGTATACTAAATACCTTCTAATCTAAAGTACGTTAACTAACCTTTTGTACAAAAATCATTGCCTTTTCAAATGCATCATAATTTGGTCCGAAATCTGAATAATGAATGTGAAAATTAAATTATTATCCTTATACTTACTTTCCATTCAAATAATTCGTTAGACCTTGCTTGAACACTTTGTTAGTAAGAAAATGATCCATCATTCGTATTATAGAAGCGCCTGTTCAAACATTAATATGATTATATTACCATATTGTATCATGTTATATTACAAACGACCCGTCTTTTATTTATACCTTTTTCGTAAGAAATTCTGTCGAAAATTTCACTAATCTCATCGGGATGTTCGACTTCGATCGATATTTGATGTGAAGATTCTAACGCGTCTAAACCAAAAACATTTTGCAGATCATGTACAACGAATTGTTCCAAAACCTTCCAAGTTGGTTCCACCTAGAAAATTAAACCGATCAAATCTATGAAGAATTCTAATGATTTAATCCAAAAGGAAATAAGAAGAAAGTTGAAAATACGTATACTTTATATAGTACTGTCTATTACCATCTATAAAATGGAAATATTTTACTTTTATCAAAATAGAGAAACTTCATATTATTTTAAATCCATTGTTATTATCTAAAAAGTATTTAATTTAAAAATTATTAATATAAAAAATATTAATTAATTTGAAATTATTTTTATAACGACTATTACGTGTGACCTTTTCTTATTTTCTATATAGCAAGAGTTTTTCAAGAATCTTAACAAATAATTTTTCAATAAATGTATTTCATATTATTATTATATGCAATAATTTATTTATGTTTCTGATTTCCTTTTAGAAATAGTTCTATATGTGTTTTATATTTAATGTGGTACTTTATTTATTGAAATGTTTTTAAAAAAAATTGCAAATTCAGAAAATCTGCAAACAAGCTGCACCCCGAAAAGAATATCTAACAATAAAGATTTATATCTAGAAAACATTATATGAAAGTATTTCCTAAAATTAGAGATTAGTTGCCGTTATGAGATTACCTGTCAAAGACGACAAAGTATTGTATTTTTCATTCGAAATAATCTTATGATATTATATACTTTTTTCCGGATTTACCAACTTACTGCATTCACACCGATATATTCTACATAACTGGCAAAACCTTCGTTCAACCAAAGATCCGACCACCAACTTGGAGTGACCAAGTTACCAAACCATTGATGAGCAAGTTCGTGAGATATTACAGTTGCTACACGTTGCTGATTACTGCTGGTCGAGACGCCTTCTTGATATAGCATAGCAGTTTCTCTAAAAATTCAATCATATCACTTACCAAATATTGTAACGAATTTCATTCCGTAACATGTTACATGTAGAATGTAAAGAAATTGTTTTGGTGTATACAGAAAATTAATTTCTATAAGAAATAACGAATCAATTAAATAATTAATAATCTCCTTAACAAATTTTTTAGTTTATAAGAGTTTAATCAAAAATACTTGGGAAGAATTTAAAAATATTATCGAATATTAATTAATCGGTTTCAAATACAATTCTTCGATATCACTAGAAATAACTATATCTATGCAGTAATTGTGTAATATGATGAATATTTTCTTATAAAGAAATCGGAATATATTGAAAAATAAGATGAAGTAGATAGTTAGTAGATGTTTTAAGTAGATAGAGTATTGTTTCGTGTTTCTAAAAAAAGATAAACATGAACGAAGGTCACTTTTGTTATGAACTCTCCAACTGTCATTCAGAATATATACGATTAAAATCGATATGCTTTAAAATACCCTATAAAAATACACAACTTAATGATAAAAATAATTGTTGATCAAACACACCTGCAAGTGATTAAACCCCAGTTTTCCATAGCTCCTGCTGAAAAATCAGGTAGAGCAACAGTATCTATCTTGGGCAAGGGAAACTTAATCTTGAAATAGTCTTCGTAATATTCGAGTATTCTCGGGCCAATGTCTAAAGTGTAGCGTGCTTGCTCGATAGCGTCGCTCCGTGCCCAAACTCTAAAGTGTTCAGATTCGGATTTCAGCACCTCGAAATCCGAAACAATAAAAGCAACCAGGTAAGTGGACATCGGCACCGAGCGTTCATAATGGTCCCACACGTATGTTGGTAAGCCAGGCCTGATTACAATTAAAGAAGAAAGATGTATTATACGATACAAAATTTATGGAAAATATGAAAAAATGAAAAATAAACATGTGAGGCAATAGAAATGAACTGCGAGGCACAATAAGATTGTCATGGGGAGAAATTTCACAAATGGATGCGAGAATTTTATAAAATCAATAGTAACCCGCATGAAAGTGCTTACCGGTGCAGTTAAAAAAATATATAGGTAAATAATTATTCATTTCGTTATAAATTTATAGTATTCAACAACTTTTTCCAGCCCTTCTGTCAGTTAAATACTTTTTGCTTCTTTCATCTAAAATTTAGCAACGAACATTTTCCAATTAATATCATACACGAAAATTTGGATTATATAGTTAATATTTTCCAATTAAGATAATAGACAAAAGTTTGGATTATTTATTTTTTTGTATTTGTTTCATATAAGATCAATTTACATTTATTATAAAATATAGGTACATATATGAATTAAACTATACCTATATTTAACTTCCCCATGTATTCTATATTTATATCAGTTTAATCGTATGATTTTATATTTATACCATATAATTTTTATTATAATTATATCACTGAGTTGTGTTTTAAAAAGTTTAGCAGCTGTAATATTAAATTTGCCATCCCGCAAAACAGATAATCTTTGAAATTTAGTACTATTTTGGTGTAACATTTTTTATTCTGCTTGTTATAATTAAATAATCATACAACTTGATTCTAAGCAAGCATCTCGCAACATTTTCAGATTGTTGGGAAATAAGTGACTACTTCAAATACATCGAAATTTACTAAGTAATTGTGATAAGTATCAATTATGTCACAATAATATTAGAGAAAAATTATATCTTATTGGAGAAAGAAATTATGGTATAGATATATAGTTATTATAATTACTACACAGGAGATACTTCTATTAAAGTAGTGAAAATGCAGACACTCTTCTATCACATATTGTTGTAGGCTTGTATCTACGAATTATTACATTTTTTAAGAAGACAATTTTTGACGCAGAATAACTTTACTACAGGAGTCGTAATAATCTAAATTTTTGTAAAATTTATTAAATTGTTGAGGGTGGAGAACATCCTCCATCTGCACTCTGCACGTTTCTTGAAAAGGACGCAAGAAATTGAAATGCTTGTATCCTAAACATTTATCTAATTGTAAGCAATAAGAAGGCACAGTCGCGATTATTCATGATATATATTCGGAGAGTTTCATTCTCGAAAATCTTGCAGAATGACTTTTTCCATATGCATACGATAAATTCTTGATCTATCCCTACTGTGAATTTAAGATTCTTATAATACATGTATAAGGAGCAAAAAGTCACGATTTTCAGACAGAACGGGCTGAACATCAACTGTGTGACATTGCGTCACGTTTGTTAAGGGTGCCCTCAGACGATCAACAATATTATCAATATTTTAAGGTTCTCTACGAAAATGTGGTTTATCAATAAATATTAACGATAGATATTGGTTCTTTTAATTGGGAACCTTGAAATATTGACAATATGTATTAAACGCCCGAGGGCCCCCTAAACTGTTAAGAGTCAGTGCAGTGAGATCGGACTAAAGTTTTCTTTTCTTGATCAATCGTTAATTCTACTGAATACACATGTCAGTATAAATTCTGTTCGGCATTATTTTGAAATTGCTCTTAGTTCTCGCATTGCCAGTGCGTAAAATACCATCTAAACAGTCATGTAACGCGTGATTATACTCCTTCAACCACTACATATAAACACCTGTAACAACCTTTCTGATTTCAACACATATACATATATAGATAATTGTGTTGTCGCGTAGATTCGAATATGATTATTTAAAATCTAACATTCTACCCAGCAATCCTTTACAATATAGTTGGACAAATCCATTAGATATGACTTTATCGCTTGATTCGTGTCGACTTCCATTAATCAAAATTACAAGGCCTATACTAATATTGTAATCGTATTCCCTAAAATACCTTCGCCGGTCTTTTGCGTTGCTCGAATCTAGCTCGTAATAAAATCAAGCACATCAGAATGTTTTAGAAAAAAAACGAGTAGTATCACATTTTTTCAATATTCGTTTCATTTTTTAATATTTAAATAATTCAATAAGGCAGAAAATTCGTAATTGCTACCAAATTCATAATAATCGAAGCTTTCTAAAATTTTTCAAATCAAGAATATTAGAATCTTATAAAAAAGATTCATGAAAAATATATTTGATATATGAAAATGAAATAAAATAATACGTAAGTAAACGATCGTAAGATTGGCCAAAATTTATATTCCATCAATACAAATTTTATTATAAAGTTTCCGCTATATCGAAATGTTAAATTATTCTTTATTCCCTTACTTCTTGATCGTGAAGGAATTTTTTCATTGTCAATTGTATTATGGAATCTAATGAACAAAGAACAGTACAGAACAATTAACTTAGACAACACGTTTTGCGCAAACAAATTGATTACACAGTTAATAGACAGAGCCTTTATTGGTTCTACAAATTATGTCTACGTTGAAATGCCGCAAGTAGTAAGAATGTTACATCCGTGTCATGTTAAATTACCAGTCATGCGCATGCTTTGTGTGTTCTATCAGTCACTATCAGAAGATTCGTATAATTTAAACTCAAAAAATTTTTATTTGAAATTTAGGTTATTAGATTATAAAAACCGATTCAACGTAGTACCCAATGAAAAAAGATTATTATAATCTATTGAGATACCTAAATCATAATCTTTTTGATTCAATTTATATACATACCACAATCGCGCGCGCGCGCACACACACATGCACGTGCCTACACATAAAACGTCCTGTTGATCTATAATAATTTATATATCAAAGATTAGATCTTGAAACACAACATTACTTAAATATAATAATTATTTAGTCGATAAAATAGGATAATATAAATCGGGATAACAAGAACTTATGATTGATTTTTGACAGTCTAATTACGACACATCTCGTCTTATTGGACATCGGAACTGGACAGTCTGCATGCAAATAACTTGACAAAATTATGAACTTCTCGAATAATCCTGTACATTTGATTCGATTGCGAAAATATCTCATAATCTCCAAGTAATCGAGATAACGTCAATCAACTAAACGGTCCAAATGTATCGCGTGTCTTGCGAAACCGTTCCCTCCATAGACGTGTTAAGTAGTTTAGTCACTTACACTGGCATAGGCTCCCCCATTCTAGGCATGTTCGAGATGGATGACATGTTCTTTGGTCGTGCAATGCTGATCTTGAACGTGGCTTTCAGCGCTGGTTCATCGAAGCACGGAAAAGCACGTCGCGCATCTGTTGGCTGGAATTGTGACGTGGCGATCCATCTGTAACGCAAGATACAGAAAATGTTCACAATAAAGTGATAAATGATCATGTTCGATATATCAATACACATAAAGTTCCCTTTACAATTAAAAATTAATTGATAAGAGAATATTATGATTTAAACAGGCAAGAATAGTAAATGAAAACGCAACTTCGAAAAGGAAAATATAAATAATTATGGTAATGCGAATAGTATATTACAAAGATTAATATTAATAAGTATGATTCAGAAAACAACTCTAATTATTGCTAATATAGATATATACGTATGTTCATCGCAAAGTCAAACATTAAGGCATATCTCTGTGTTTTTCTTTTCTTCTATTTTAAGAATATAGATTGCGTACATAAAATATGTCTTTTCATATAATACACTTTCTTTCTACGATTAAAAAAGATGTACAAATATTTGTTAGTTTTTTTATCTTATATTTTTGTTTTCATTTATGTATATATTTGTATAACTAAATAACTACACATATATACATATTTGAAATGCTTAAATAATAGAAGAAACCTAA
Organism: Bombus cullumanus; assembly: GCA_014737535.1. NCBI lineage: Eukaryota > Metazoa > Arthropoda > Insecta > Hymenoptera > Apidae > Bombus > Bombus cullumanus. Next base: position 65,386 of record JACXIX010000060.1, on the reverse strand, counting down.
ATATTTGGGTTTCAAGTAAGATTAAAACTAGTTAGTACATACATTTTGCATATATGCATATGCATATATAATTGTCCAATGATGATATGCACGATTTTTCAGGCACATCCAATAATCTACAGAAAAGGTATTCCTAACAAAAGTTAATAAGTTTTGAATAAGCATCAAAATTATTTCAATGGATTTCGTTGATGTTTGCCTTCAGTGTTACCGAAAAAATTTATTACATTTCAGATTGAGTTCCCTAATAAGTTATTGTAGAAAAATAATTGTATATTGTCATGATGTCGATTCAAATAATGGCTAAACAAACTTATATGGATTTGTCTAAAAAAATGTTACGTTGACATTTTATAGAGTGAAAAACTTTTTGATAATATCTACTATCCCAATTTGTTGAGGCACACACCTGTGATTTAACATCTTGATAAACCATTCATACGTTAATGTTTCTATAAGTCCGATCTAGGTATCTGAACTCAAGGATGAGTTGTATAGATTATATATATATATATATATATGTCGGGTTCACATTATGATTAGTGTTAGGAGCGTGAAACGAATCTCCATTTGGATTAAACATTGTTGTTATGCAATAGAAAAGATATTTACTAGTACAAATATGAGTATTACAGAATTTGACAGGTAACTGTTGTAATTAGATACTCGAGATGCTAATGGCAATGATCCTAGGTTCAATAACGAATCCGCGGTCAACGGGATAACAAAATGCGCTTTCTTCCAAAGTCCAAGTTGTACTTAATTTGCTTGTCTACGGTACAAGTATTAGTGAACTAACTCTTTGTTAAAACGTGGAATATTCGCCGAGCGTAAAGACGCTAAGTAACTCGCTAATACGGAGTTACTGCAGAGGAAAACTATGATGGGACGTGTCTAAGGACACGAGATCATCGGATTCGTCGAGGAAAGCCTTCGTTCGGAAAGTGAGGGAAATGGACGTTCCTGTCAATTGGTTAATTTCTATGTTGGTGGTTGAAGGAGGATGCTAACCGCCCTTGAGGGAAAGTTGCTAGCGGGAAGGGTCGTTCGCGGGAAAAGCAGATTTCTCGTATCTTCCCGTAGTAGGTGATAGATTTAGGGACTATTAGGATAAAGATTGTTTGTCCGTTTGAAGGACCTTAGTTAACTACATGTACTGTGGAGATGCATCGACATTTGGTAATCATCTTGCCCGAAGAATAGGGTCTGTGTGTGGTGAGCCACGAGACAGAAACCGTTGGAATGTTTACTGTCGAGTGCCGCTACAACTATTTCTTTTTAAGGAGAGCTATACGATTACTCCATACCTATGTTAGGTAAAACGTTCATCCCGTGACCGTGGCTATGTTTAGCGACTGATTGTGTCACTTCGAGCCCAAGCTCATTACGACAAATCTCGGACAATTATAATCGGGTTAAATCATAAAGACTGAAGTATTGGGGATTGTCCCAAGAATTCCAAAGTGAAGACCCCGGTGTCCTTTCATTTCCGACATATATAATATAAAAATATTATATCTCACAAATAATTTAGTATATATATATATATATATATATATATATATATATATATATATATATATATATATACACAGAGTTATCCACTTAACTCAGAACCTGTACATTTACTATTATAGTCGGATGTCGTGCGGCATGTATAAGTTGTTGCTAGAAGTATAATTAGATGTGAACACAGAGCGGTTTGCTTGCCGCCGAAGGACTTTAAATTTAACGTCACAATAAGAAGACGATTGCTGAGAAAGTGAGTCTTGCCTTTCGAGGGTATGGCCATGTTCGGTATTATTTTAATTGTAAGAATCTTAACAATACAACCAAAACAATCCTATAACAATGATATAAAAAATATAAAAATTTTTCCTACTTCAACGATTTATAAGTAATTGCATAATCGCCGGAACATATTACGGGGAATACCGAGGGAACTGCTTTGAGCGATCAGTTTCATTTCTAACATAAACAACTTCCATCGTTTTCCGACTAATCCGAACGGACCCAGGCATTGCAAATTCATTTCTATCATATTCATGTTTAAGTTCATTTCTATTTTTCAAACTGGCCTGCCTAATATGAATTCTATGATGCATCTTGATGTATTTTAATCAGTTTCTTTATTTTTTATTCTTACATTCGACGTATTTATAGCAGAGTGATCAAAAATTAGGTAATAGCATTCAATTTGTAGAAAATGATCGTTAATAAATTTTGAGTTTTGAAATACGACGTAGAAGAAAATGTTTAATACGTTAAAAATAAAAATTACCAAACAAAATAGAGAAAGACCTCAATGTTCGTAAGAATATGAACAATTTCATTGTAACTCGCTAATAACTTTGCCAGCTGAATGCAACATTAAATAAAAAATAAATTAGGAACATAAAATCATCAGGTATTTCTCAGCGATTTTCTTCTCCTTATTGTGACATAAAATTTAAAGTCCGGCGAGACCCTTTATGTGGTCTCACCTAATTATTCTTCTATCAACAACTCATAGATGGCAAACATCTTATTGTAGTAGTAAACGTACATGTTTAATAACACCGTAATTATTTTCATGCATTGTTGCGACTGCAGGTTCTGGGCCAAGTGCATAATCCTATATGTGTGTATTAAATATTATCTCTCGCGACACACTATCAAGTTCTATAGATAAAATATAAGAATGTTTAGTTTTCATGTAAAAAATTCTGAGAAATGTATCAATTAATCTAGTCCTCAATATTGTTAAATTATAGTTTCATTTTTCCATATCTCTTAAATCTTCAGTTTCAACATTGGATTGAACACATTTCTCGTTGGTAAGATAAAATATATGAATGTATGCACATACATTTTATGTTCACTCCATTAGCGAAAACTTGAATTTATAGATTAGAATAAGCCAAGGTCAAAGTCTTTATAATTTCTTAGTACTCATTCCGCGATAGCTTCCTCTTCGACAAAGGTATCGACTTGAAGATTCGCGAGACTCCCTTCGCTGTTCAGCTTTCAGCGATTTAGCGACAGATACTTAGGAAAATGATGTCGAGCTGTGTAAATTCATAGACGTTCCGCGCACTAGAGAGAAACATCGTCATTAAGGGAAAAAAACTTTCGCTAATTGCTAAAAGGCTGACATTTCAGTTCTGAGAAAACTCTCGAGATAAGCAGAAAGTACGAAGTGAACGAAACGATCCATGGACGTAATTGCGGTGAAAATTCAGCTTTTCTTCTAATTTCTTTTTCCATTCCTTTTTCGCCCTTTTTGTCCTTTTCTGTTTGTAATACTACTATGAAATTTTGCATCTCGGATAGATCATAAGTGTCTTTGTCCGTCGACCGTTTGATTTTTGTAAAATGAAAAGGCGAAGCTAATCCGAGATAAAATTCAACATATTTAAAAAAGATATGGAAAGAATATCGTATTTTAAGTCATTTGTTCACAAATATTTTAGAGTACCGTATAAGTAGTATGTTACAAAGATATTGTGTACTGTTCGTTTATTCAAAATGATAGTTCATAAAGTAGCTTTATTTATTTATATTTCAACTGACAATTCTGTTATATTTCTCTAGGTATATTTCTCTTCATTCACTGTTTATCGTTACACCAACTATTAAAGTAGGTTATTATTGGCGGCACAATTGTAATTGCAGATTAAATTTTATAATTTTTGAAAAGAATTGATTTGTCTTAAAAATTTAAGCAGTTATAATACAGTACCTTATTAAAATTTTTTAGGCTATTTTTTAATATTAAAGTATAATTTAGTAGCCACAACTTAGTGCATTATTTATTGTATAAGATGAAATGATCAGCAATCTTTATAAATATATACAATATACATACATCACATAACGAAGCAATGTTTTTTTCAGAAGGTATGTAATTAATATTCTATTGTTCTATATTATTTCTTCCTATTTTTGTTACTACAAGATTGATAACGTATAATATATATTGCAGAAAATATTTAATAACATTGTACTTCATAAAACGAGAATTTAATATTGCATTATTTTTTTGCTTTAAAAAGTAACATAATATTAATTTCATTCGTAATATTGTAATATTTAATTCGAATACAAGTATTAGTTTCGAATATACATAAGCATTTATAATACTTAATATTCTACAAGTATATTTATATCTCAACTATATGACAATCAACGTATTCATGAAAATTATTATTACTTATTAATTTTTTTTGTAATTTCAAATGAAATTGATTATTTATTTACTTACGACTCATTTACTCCATAAGTTTGCATAAAATAGTGTCTGGGAGCATACATTTACATTCAAAATAATTTATCATGAAAGTCTATTGTAACACCTGAGTTCTTTAATTCACCAAACTAATTTCATTTGAATTTCTAAATATTTTTTCAGAAGGTTCATACGTATTTCTCTGAATTCTTACAAAATTTCAATCTAAAGGTACTTTCCTATATTTTTATAAAGACTAGAATGATTATTTAGTTAATGTAGTTTCTAATTTAAGTGACCAAACATATATTAATACATATACCTTAATCCGAATTAAAAAATTGCTATATTTAATTATTAATTAATATATGTATATTTATATATAAATGAGAAAAGATGGCAATGTTATATAAACGTAAGTACATTTTTAAATGCTGTATAAAAACATGACAGCTGGCGAGCAGGAAGATTTAAAATGTAATGTAGTGTACTGTAATTGTAGATTTATTCCATTAATGCGCATAAGGAAAACGGCTTAGTATATCATAAAAATTAATACTTGATAAGAATGAACAGCAGAGATAAAAGATGTAGTTTCTCAAATTGCACATGATTGATTGAGTTCAATTTTTCAATCCTGCTAAATTTTAAAAACATTTTAAAGAAAAATGTAAAAAATTATTGTTAATAAAACTAAACAATGATTAAGTAACACTATTTGACCTTATATATATGTAACTTTTATTACGATTAAAAATAATGCATATTAATTATTTGCTTATTTAAACGAAAAATTCAAATTATAGATAAGTATTCTACTATACCAGAAAAAGCGTACAAATTGCAAAATATAATTTTGTTGCCGTTAAATCATATTCCAGTTTCTTACTTATCAATTTTGAAATATTACTGAAGTTCACATGATTATAAAATATTAATATTTATATATATATAAGTATATATGTATAAGTATTATTTTATATATACATATATATAGACTAAATTGTTTAAAAATTTTCGATAATTTAATCGAGATTACCTTTTGAATAATAATTACGGGACCAAGTTTCAAATTATATCTAAACGATTCATAAATTGTTTTTAAAATATTTTTGAAGTACGAATTATTTTTAAATTATTTAAAAATTGCCAATGATTTAATTAAAATTAATTATCGAATACTAATTATACGATCAAATTTAACGCAAATTAAACTGTCATGGTTTGATTGCATACGTTTTTGAAATAACTGACGTCTCAATGAACCGTTCCAAATAGATTAGTCAACTGGCAACTACAGATATTGCTTGATAAAGCAGTTTAAATTTACTGGCTACAAATAGCTGTCACCTACACTCTACAGAACAGAATTAAATTGCCGAAGCGTTTACCTCGTCTGACTGCCAACAGTATACGAGCTTCTATAGAAGCCTTGCAAATAGTCATTCAGATAACCAACAAACTTTAGATGCACCACGTATTGCTTGCCACTCTTCAACGTGTCCGACGTTCTAATCACGTAAAACTGCCGTTCAGTGTCGTTTCTCTGCTCCTCGATTTTGATTATCTTCTCCACTTTCTTGATTTCCGAATACTCCTTGATATTTGTGAAACTTTCATTGATATGCATATCCACCGCGTGTAGCGTCACATTTTTCGTGTCTTCCGTAACGTTCACTAGAATTTTTACCTGAAAATATAAAAATTATTTTAATTTCTGCAGTGTGACAACATGTTTTCTTAAAAGTAACACAGTGAGTCATGAATCATGAAAGTGTTTCAACACTTATAGAAAGTCTTCGTGAATGTATTATTTATAAAGAACATTTTGAAATTTCATTAGCATTGTATCGAGATGTGACTATTGTGATTAACATACTGATAAAATTTGAAACGAATCTGAAAATATATATACAAGTTACAAGACTTCTATTCTAATCATACGCTTTACAAAAATCATCCAAGTCATTAAATTATTCATTAGTCATAGACATAGTCATTAATATAATTATAAGTCAAAATATTTGGTGAAATCATCTGTAGTATTGATTATATATTACATAATGGTTCAATTATATGGTATAAGACCTCCACTAAATGACAATAGAGCACACGCACATACATACATCTAATTTCATTGTTAATATGGATCCATTAATATTGTACTTATGTATATAATCATTAATAATGATCTAATGATGTAAAGATAGCAGACAGTTTCCTATCTTTTTCATTTATTCTTAAGATGATGAAATTAAGAAATTATTTCCAGAAGTTCCCGATATTTATGTGTTATACATATATCTTGTAAAATTCATTCGTTAATTTTTATTTTTGTATAATTATTATAAAGAAACAACACCAGTTCACCAAGGGGTGAAAGAGCCACTGTAACTAGAAAGTTTGGAGCGCCATCTACTATGAGTGTAGTTTACAAAACTACAGTGAAAACTTGCAGAATTTTATGAACTACACCCATAATAGTTTTGTTTACGAACTTGTATGGGCTCCCCTTTATTAGTATTTATAAAACATATAATTATTTATATCTATTTTCCTCTTTATATTCATACATTTAATCCTTTTTATTTGTATAAAATTATTGGAATTGCTATTATATGTTATCTCTGACGTCTGGTAAAACTGATTATATTGAAGAAGGGAAAATATGGCGAGACAAAATCCCAAACTTTCTGTTTTTACAGGCTATTTCACTCCTACGTGAACTTGTAATCATCGTCCTAGTTTTTAATACCGTTTATATGAATGCGTAAAGGAAAAGATTAAATGTCGACATATCGCCCATCACTTGTTCTACATCTTCTGAATTAAAATACATCCAGAGCACCAGGATTCGTCGCTCTTTTGATCTGTTAGGCAAAGAAGAAACAGTTCTTGTTTGATAGCTTCATGATCGTTTCACTAATATTTCAAAAAATTAATATACAAAAGCATCCTTGAGAATTAAGCTTTTGTACAGAAAATGACTTTCACTGAATGCAATTCTTACTTGTTTTCCGATTCGTTAACGAGTTCACTGTTTGTTTGTGAGAATATCGCAGAATAACTACTTAGATTCATAAAAAGTGCAACTGCTTCATTTAAAAATACAGAAATAAACTCACAAATGCATGTTCGTATCACATAGTACGTTCCAAGCCAAACAACTTCCTGTATTACTAGGATTATGATAATTCCTTATACTAAATTGAAAAAATTGAATTTAAAATGAAAATTTCCTGCCGTCTCCTGTATCAAATTAGACGTCGATGGATTTAATCTTTTTTACAAACTAAAAAACTAATCGGCTATATCTGTTTACTAAAACACCTACTTCCCTCGAAATCTCGTCGTAGTTATTTGCAATTGTAATTACTTTTATGGAAAATGTGAATATTGGATTAGAATTATATTCTAAGAAATGTATTTTTAACGTATTTTCTTTACGCTATTGAAAGTGTTTTTCTATGTAAATGTAACAGACGAAATGCAGATTACTTAGTCTTCTTATTTGTTGTTATCTCATTTGTTGCTTACCACCGTTGCATATTAATGTGGATGGGCAAATATTGTGTTATTGTACATCGAAATGTGGTCCAAAGATACAGAATGGATCAATCGGTTATTTGCCGGTTTTTTGTCTTTATATCAAAGTCCGTGGCCATACAGAAAAGTAATGTGGTAATAAAGCAGTTACGACTGATAGACAAAGCAAGTGAATTATCCTTCCGTATATCTGCGGCCAAAGGGGAGGATAACGCGATATAGTCCACTCAAATCAGCCTCAAAGAAGGCCAAATTCAATATTAAATTTTCTTATGCGGTCTTACAGAAATCATGTTCAGGGACAAATTCTATGTGTTTAACACTCAGGATTTCTTGCATAAAATTTGTGAACAATCTCCAGAGTTGTCAAAAACAGCTCCTTTTTTTACATTGTTATAGTTAAGATTGGTTAATTCGTTTAGTCGTTAATAAATAAAACCCGCTTAAAATCACAATAGTTTCAATTGTCAATTATTCGTGTAAAACTGAGAATGCGAAATTGAAACTTGGTGAAAATGTAGTTTTCGTTATTCTTAAAAAGTGTCCAAAGTTTTATCTTCAAATATTTAATATTTTGCAAAAAGCTATTTAACAACTAAAAATACAATGTTCGAAATTCGTACAGCAACTGGCGGGGGCTTTGTTTATTATCGAGAAGCTGTGCTATCATGTACAACTAGAAACTAATCGATTTTTTAATTGTAGACTATTTAAAAATGGCACCAGAAATTGTACATCATTTTACTTTTTTTACGAGTCTATTAATACTTATAGAACACGTTTAGATAACGTAGAGGATTCATTTAGAGGATAACATTTGTGGTTAATATATATAGTATATATATAATATATAATAATAATATTTAATAACAAAGTAACAATTCCATTTTTCTTAATGTTCATTATAAAAGCATATGGAGGCAATGCTAATGATTATAACCAACAATAAATTAATGGCGGAAGTAAAAAATTAAGCGTAAACAACTAAAAATTTATGTATTCTGAAATCAATTTATTTTTAAATTATGCTTCTGAATTAATAAATGTCTCAATGAAGTATGCTAAATTAAGCTGAAGATCCACTGAGGTTAATTTAAGCCAATCCAAGCTCAGCCTGTCCAAGCTGCGCCACGCTAAATTGCCATGGTTCTTGACACAGGCCCTTTGTACATATCTGTATCAAAAGGTTCGTCTCCGGTTTTACAATGTACAGCAGTGCACATGCGGTTCGGGAAAGTTCCTTGAAGGGCTGCTGCAAATTTATGAAGCGCTCGGCGCATCTAAGTCATGAGATGTGCCGAACATGGCACATTATAGTGAAAAAAAAACAAATAGATTTGGAGTTTTCCAATTGGTAGACCATGGGTCATAAATATGTAAATTATTCGTTATTTACGATTAAAATTTGTTATCTATTATTCATTATGCGTGTATTTATTAAACTTGTCCTTTTAAAAATTAGAGTGTTCGGTGATTAAGGGATTACAAACTATTTTCCAGATGGTTGAATAATAAATACATTGTAACGTATGAAAGACAAAGACAAAAATACCGTTTCATGTCTTTCCTTGTCTTTTACATGACAAAATAAAGTACGGATACGTATGCAACGGTAATACGCAACGGTGATACGCAACGGTAATACGCAACGATCATACGTAACGATGGTATGCAACAAATGGATATGCACCTTTTTAGCATCGTGCGGTTTCTTTGATGACGAACGAACACGTTACACGAAATAAGAGATGAACGAATAAGAGATACCGTAAGTAGTCTTATTATCGACATCTCATCTCGATCACTTCGAGTTGCCGGCTATCTACTTCACATACGTTCACTCAAGCCGAGTTCTTACTGAGTCTGGCCACTCACTCATAAATTTCGGTATGGCTAAGTAGCGGTAGGCTATCTGCTATAATATTGTTAAAGAACTGCATTGTCGTTATCATGTAGGATCTCATTGTAAAAATTATATTTAATATTATTTTTGAAAGCAATGTTGTCTTAAGTTATATTAAATCTTTACAAAATATATAATAAAATAAATATTTAAAAAAAAATGATACCCTACTACGCAAAATGGAAAAAATTAAGAAAACAAGGTGTACAATTGTGTTTTACTCAGAAATGTAAGGTAAACATTCAAATATTTTTAAGAATTTACAGATAAGTTAAAAATGCCGCTATCGGGTGTGCATAGTATTTACAGAGTTTAAGCGAAATTGTAATCATACAATTGGAATAAATGTTTGATATACTTTCACGATACGTTAAAATATAGCAGTTAATGTTACGTCGAGTGCAATAACATCAAATTTTCAAACAGAACTATTAGTTATAAATATTTAATCAGCGCGAGTGTCCGACTACGGCAGTTTTAAACTCTATCACCTATCTGTAAATTCGGTAATTTAATATTATCATTCTACATTTAATTATTTAGAAATATCTGAACGAGTACCTTATATTTTTGAGTAAAACACACACCATTTTGTCTTTCTCATTTTTTTAGTTTTGGGTAGTCGGATATAATTTTTAAAAATATTTACTTTATTTAATCTTCCTTAGCTTAATCCTTTTTTTACTGTTTTATAATTATAAATTATTCATCTTCAATTTGTCTATTTGCACATGTATTATCCATTTATGATATGACTTTCCTATAAATGTCTATAAATAAATGATTTGAAATGTGATAACGAATAATAGTTGTTTCTAATGCCATTTTGGGCCAAGTATAGTTCTATTTGTTGTTTTTGTATTCGAAATAGCATTATTTATGAAATATATATGTCGGAGATGAAAGAACATCGGGGCCTTTCTTTTGGAATGTTTGAGAAGGCCCCCAATACTTTAGTCCAAACTTTTTATTATAGCTGCACTTAAATAATAAAACTGAGAAATACTTGTTTACGTTACGCCTCTAACTCCAATGATAACCCGACATATATATGAAACATCTACAGTAAATAGCAAGTGATTAAAATGATAAATAACAGGATATATCCTCTAAGATCAACTACCATTGTTTCAAACAAAAGTTACAAATGTTTCGAACAAAAGTTAGTTAGTTTGCAGCCCGGTAGACATTTTGATATTAAACATTTTCGTTCTCGATAAAAAATCAGTCACCGTGATTTTTTTAAGTGATACCATTTATTTTGGATTTTACAGAGTTGTAGCTAAACGTCAAGATGAAATCAACGACTTACTATACTATGAATTTATTATTATTATGATGACTTTGAACAAGGTAGTTCATTGTAACGTGTACTGCAAAAGAGTATTATTGTTATTGCTGGATTTTTTAAATAAACTTATTAGTTTGACAGTCTTAATTAAATTACATATTTTCTGAATTCTGAATGTAATTTGACCAAAGTAAAGTAATTTTCCATTTTGTTTCTCGTGACTGAGCTTAAATTTCTGAATTCAAGGTCATCTCAAGACCATAGCATAGTAGATAATCGTTAAATTCGTTAGTTACAACTTAGCTACAACTCTATCAAGTTCATAACATATAATGTTATTTAAAAAATATGAAGATGACCTTGATTTCTTGTTAAATAAAATCCTATATACTACAGAGCTTACAGCATTCTCGTGACGTACACGAATCGATTGAAACCTAAGTAAAAATCGATAAAATTATACATGTTATAAACATATATCTAATAAATACAAACATTCAGGCTAGACACAATACCCTCCTCCTAGCATAGTGGGATAAAAATTGTTTTTTGTCCTTTCTTTAATTGCAGAACTAGTATCTGTATCACATACCATTGCAAGAAGATTTATAAAACCAACGACACATAATATATGCACTACGTCCATCAACGACCCTTTTCAAAGGCAATATTAATATTATAATATTCGATTTAACCGCAGAAAAACTCAATTTAAATTAAAAAAAAATTACTCACATTCGTGCGTATTCATCACCATTACAAAGAAAATACTAAAGAAATTCCATCACATTTTGAACTAAAAAATAAAATAAATAATACACAGCACGCAAAGAGAATGGATGAATGTTAAATTTTATGTACATAAATCATGTATGCGAACGAATAATATGTGTACATTGCGCAAAATTATTAGAGAATTACTACTATGAAGGATACTTGTATTGACAAGTCAAAAAAACAAAATTTACGTTACTAAAGTAAAAAAATCCTATAACCTTGGCAGATCAATATATTAATCGTATGATAGTGGCAGTGTGATTATAAACTATAAATGTACATGAAAATTTATATTTTTGTGGATGCAATTAAAGCAGTAGAACCCAAGCAGAGATTTCTTTCGCTCACTAAATAATCTGACGAATTAATTTTCCTCGGATATAACTTTATATATTTTTGTATATTATATGCATTATATATATTTTTGCACTTTCAAATTTTCCATAAATGCATAAACATCTACTAGAGTCTAATTATTCTGGATAGTGCAATTCTTCATATAATGTAAGTAAAGAATATAAACTTAATAAATGGGTGTCATGATTTAAAAAAAATTGAGAAACGCAGCTTTAAACGATTCAACTTTCCTTGAACGTTCAATAAACATTTTTCCTTCATTTAAGAGGTAATCAATCAAATCTTTCTAAAAACAACGTATTTCGAAGAAACGTCAATAAACATTATAATTTCTATACTGCAACGAAATTAATTCAAACGAACAATCAATCTTCGTCCAATCGGTAATACGTATATATATATGTTAAACGAGATGTGTTAATAGAAAGTTCTCGTTCAAGGATACAGTTGGAGACTAGAAAAGAAAGAAAGAAGCAGACGACGATTCGTACCTCGCCATGGAAAGTAAAATTTCCCACTTGTATGAACGGTATTAGCTTCAACTCGTACGAATCTGGCACCAAAGATCTTGGTAATCGGACGTCCAATTTTTTCTTGTTATACGTGTCCTTATTAAACAGACCACGACCCTCGAATACTGAATTACTGAAATCACCGCATGGTTTAACGAGCTTTTCCTCGAGGCATGGCGCAAGATGATAGACCAGAAGCCCGGTCATGACCAAAGATATAAGGAAGGCAGAACCAAAAAGGAAAGAGCCGCAAGGAGAGACTGTGCAGCCTCTTTTACGTCCGAACGTTGTTGTGTGTGCGTCCATCATCGCCAAAACCTCGCGGGACTGGGTCATATCACGTGTAAACCTGAAACGACGAAAAGAAAGTGAGAATTTTGGTCTTGATAAGTATCCAATAATACTGTCGTGTATAGTGGTATTATTTTTGGCAAAATTAAGGTTAACGTTGGAAAGGAATATAATTTAACTTCATCATAAATTCATAATTAAATCAATAATTTATTATTAATAAATATTAATAAATAATTACGAATAAATGAATATGGATATTTAGAAATATTTAGAAAATATTGAATAACAATTTAAAAGCAGTATCTTTAACTTTGTGTTAAAGAAGTTATTATTGTGAACTAATTTATTGACAATCATAAAAGATATATTTAAAATTTCAAATTTGTCATTCTTGATTGGGGTTAGGCTACTATATATAAACTTTCAATTTGTGGTTTTTGTAACTAACAATTGACATAGACGTAAAAATGTTTTTTATTTTGTATACATATAATATATCAAACAAATAGATTAAAGATTGATTTACTTTATTAGTTTAGAATAGAAATTTATAGTAGCTATATTTATTATTGGAAATAAGGACGACCTCAACGATTTCATGACTTTGAAATGTTATCAAGGTCAACATGCTGAACAACAACTCTTTCGACATATGTACATTACGACAGGTGATTATAAGCTGAGAATACAGAATCGTCAATTAGTAATGTACACAACACTTGATAATTTTAAACTGTACCAAACTATATTAATTTATATATAATTAATTTATTATTGATTAGTATTCCTTGTTCTCTTATAAGTCAATATTGAAGTTAAATTCTACATTCGTTCATACAGGCTGTATTCTGTAAAGAATATTTTGAATGCATGTATAAAGAATATTAAGAAAGATTTTCAAAATATGTATTGTATTATACAATGAATATTCGGTGGTCTCGAAAATATTCAGACTCTAGTATAATTTTAACTTCTATGTTCTATATCTGAAACAAATACAGACAAGACAATAGAAATGTTTAGCAACACATTGAATTATATTACATGGATGTCAGAAAGTAAAAAGCTTTTAATTTAAAATAAACCATTAATTAAATATTTTAAAAAATATTGAAATAAAGTGAATTTTCATATTCCAAAAATGTTCAGATACTTTATAAATTGACGTTAAAAATACTAAAATGACAATTTTTGCTAAAAATTTTACTTGATACTCCTTTTGTTCAATAATATGTTTTAAGCAGTTTAATATGTTGAAGATTATTTTTTGTTAGTAATCGATGCTATATTTTATTCCTCTACTACGCGAGTTTATCATTTTTCTTTACTGTTTATTATTGTTTTTTACTAATTCCCCAATGCAGTTCATTCCATAGGAATGATCATACTTATGTAAAGAAACTTGTTATCTTAATTTGATAACTTAAATTTTCTGATATGTTCCAATATCCTTGCAACTTGAAAATGCATATTCTTCATCGGTTTATCTTGTAATACTCGGGTAACATTACATAATTAATTAACAGATTTTTTATGTTTGATATATTTTAAATCAGCGAATTTTTTATTTCTGACATCTATAGACCGTATTGTAATATGTTATGTTATAATTTTTTAGAATATTTTATGTCAGTAGACAAAAAAGGAAAACTATGCTGATTTATTGTCGAAATACTAGAACGTAAATGGAAAAAAAAAATGAATTTTAAATTTGCGAGATTACCACAATACATTACAAATCAAAGATATTAAATTAAGATAAGAAGTTTTTACAATATGACCACCTCTACGGAATGAACAGGACTACAGGATTAGTAAGAAACAATAATAAATACTAAAGGAGAATGACAAACTCGTTTAACAGAAGAATAACATATAGCATTGATTACTAACAAAAAATAATCTTCTATATATTAAACTACTTAAAACATCTCTTTTTGAGGGTAAACAAAAGGGGTACTGAATAAATGATTGAACCTTTATAAAAAATTGCCAGTTTAGTTTTTTAACATTAATTTATAAAATGCTCGAATATTTTCGAAACACGAAAATTCGCTTCTTCTTTCAACATTTCTTTTAATATTTGAATAACGATTTATTTTAAAGCAAAAGCTTTTTGTTTTCTGACATATATATACTATATTTCAATATACTGCATCTTGTTGTTTTATCTGTATTTATTTTAGATATAGAATACAGAGTTAAAGTTATGCTAATAGTCGGAATATTCTCGAGTATTATTAGTAGTTGAATATTTTTATGATATAACTAATTTTTCTTCCTTTAAAATATTTAAAAACTATTTGACAGTATTATCCAAAAGCCTTAGGGCATTTACGATAATGACCTCATAATGGCAACTAATCTATATTTTTAGGAAATATTTTCATATGATGTTATACATATAGGCACTAGATATGAATATTTAGACATTCCCTTTATGGTGTTATGTATTTGTAGTTTTATCTGGTTCAAAATTTTGTTAGATAATAAATAAACTCCGAATTAAACATATGATTTATTATAGAATGTGCTATGAGAAGAAAGGAAGTTCACATTACGAATAAATTACTTGAATCATTAATAAAGGGATGACAGATATAATAAGTTTGTTGAAATATTATTTAACAGGATCCTTCAAAAGGCTTTTGATGTCAACCGAATAAAAACAGATTACACAAAATATTAATCATTTCAACGGTTACAAAAATGACTGTCTCAAACCATTATACATATGTAGATATATCGGTCCTGATTGAAATAATTACGAGAACCGAACAAATATTATAACTTTTATGGATATAAGGGTTCTCGCTCATATCGGTTTTGTTTTCGGCTCTTTGGAACCGATATTACGTAAATTTCATATCGGTTATATAACTGTCATTTTTCGTTTCTGCATCAGTTACGGCTCAGTTCTATAATGTCATATAGTACATATCAGCATTCTTATACCGGTTCGATTTCGGTTCTTATTGATTCATCTATTGATTTTGCGAAAATATTGATATGTATTAAGTACATATTACAAGTATGGTATTAAGTATCTTAAGATTAAAATTAAAAAATTTATTTCTATAAATTAGGAATTTTAATTATTTGTAATTTCATTGTAGTGGAGTCTCGTAATTAATATATTATTTTTGCAATTGTTTTCGAACGATATGTAGATAAAATAAATTTCTTTCGGCTTCCGGTGCTATGTACGAAGTGTAAAGAAAGTAAGTGTAAGAAGGATCGTAGCGTTATTCTACATTGTACACTTTCGGATTAGTGGAAATATGAAAAAGAAGTTGCTGTGGGAACGACATTGATCTTGATACTCAAGGTCAAAGCTTTTTATTATTGCAACGCATTCTAATCATCACGAGGAGTAGAAATCTCGAATGTAGGAAATTACCCCTTCTCTTGGAAAAACATGGTAAAATTTTAATGATTCTTAAATTAACTTTATTCGGAACAAATATATATGTCGGAGATGATAGAACACCGGAGCCTTCCCTTTGGAATTTTAGAAAACCCTTTAACACTTTAATCTAGATTCTACCTTAGCCGTAATTAAGCAATTGTTGTAATTCAATCCGAGTGTAGTTGTTCGAGATTTGTGATAGTGAGCTTGGGCTCGAGGTGACAATCTGTCGCCAGACGTGGCCGCGGTCGAGNTTCCTCGACGAATCCGAGGACCTGGTGTCCCTAGACACACCCCATACAGTTTTCCTCTGTGGCATCATCGGGACGGAAAATTCATTCTTTCCTACGATCTCATCGATTACAGAGTAACGTCTTTACGATCAGTGATTATTCCACGTTTGCTAACAAAGAGTCAGACTTAGATTTTGGGAGAACGTACATCTTTCATCCCGTTGGCCGCGGATTCGTTATTGAACCTAGGATCATTGTCATTAGCGTCTCGAGTATTTAATCCGCACGGTTACTTGTCGAAATCTACGATAATCATATCTGCACTAGTCAATATCTTCTCTATTGCCTAACGTCCACGTCTAGTCACAGCGAAGACTCGTTTCACGCCCTAACCCCAACCCTAATCATAACGCGAATCCGACATATATATATAGTAATAACGGAAATAACGTGAATATAGATTCGCTACTTATGGATCACATCATTCTTTAGATCACTGAACTTCCTTCTTTGTGGAATAAGATACATCCTTCATAGTTCGGTTCGATTTGTTCGATAGTAATGTCAAGTTGAGTATACTTTCTATTGCCTACGATACAAAATAAATATTTGCAAAATCAAACAGATTTTTGATATTTTATTGTGTTTTATTTAACTACGATTCCGAATACCTATCAGAATCATCATTGGCGGAAAAGAAACCGGAGTGGAATACGTTGAATTAATTACACATAATTTTGGGGATAAGCTTGAGCGAGAAAAAGAAAAGGAAAAGAACAAAAAAAGGAATATGTGTAATACATAATGATAGACTTGGGGTATTAACCTGTATCAATAGATACTACTTTTTTGCACATCACTGCAAAATGTAAACACTGTCAATAAAGCCAGTTTAAAGAATTTAAGCCAGCTAAAACTTTAACAATTTTTTTTTTTTTTTTTTAGAGGAAGTGTCATTTACGCCTCATGGTTTCTTTCAGAATTTTTTTTCTTGTGGTGCATAGAATACGTTGCAGTAATATAAAATTTGGATCCTGAACTTCAAGGTTAAGGTTATTTCTCTACTAGCTTTTTTCTAAATCTTTATCTTTTATACCCTGTACATATATCGATTTCGGTACTCATCTATTTCGGTATAGCTTTGTCACCGTAATAGCGTAACGAACAAGCTTAGAGGTATCGGAATTTAAAGCCATCGCGTTCTCGATGTCGATGCTATTCAAATATGTTGCAGAAATCAACATTTTGAACATCTTCTTCCTACACATGTTACCCCGAGACTCTCTTAATTTCCAAGATATTCGCAAATAATCGTCGGTACTACTACAGTTAATCCTGCTCATATCTATCTATGTCTATTTTTGATACAGCGACAAGCATAGCCGCCTCGCTCAATCTTCATTTATATAAATACAAACAAAAGAGTTGGATTTAGGTCCCTTGCAACGAATCCTACAAATTCCATCCGAATATTTTAATATCAAACATTTTTTTTCAATATTAATAGTTTTTTGACATAAATAGGATACTAACCTTTTGTAAGGAATTCCATGACAGATTGATTGACGTGTTAAAAAATGTGCGGTTCTATTAAAAAGAATAAGGTTGACCTTTGTATAATTTCTGAACAATTCTTACAACACATTCACAGAGATTCAAGTGACACGAGATTTACGACGTATGTTAGAAACTTTGGTGTCGCGCGCGACGCCGAACAAAGGTCAGCTTCATTTTCTTATTAGCTTCATATTAAAATGTCCTCAATGAGGACTCCTCACATTCTAGCAGCAAAACGACATTCAGCCGCGCGCGACTGTTCTGCACGCGGGTACAGCACGATATACTCCATATACTTTATAGTTGCGCGCGACCACTGTCGCGGTGAGTCGCGCCTTGATTTTGTAGTCGCGGTAGTGCGAATGGGAATTGTGCTATATACGATAATGGATTTTCTAATCGCACGACTGTGAGTCGCGTGCGATTAGTTGTAAACTGAAAAGAGACTTAGAGAGAAAAGAGGTTAGATGTCTTTTGTCCGACCGCCGTAAAGCAAAAACCTAAGGAAATAGTGTATTCCTCTCCTAGTGGGGAAGTACTTGTTCAAAATGTTACTTTCTTCAACTTAGCTACTAAATAATTACCAACATCCATTTTATTTGACTCTTCATGGAAAACATAGCAGGAATTTAGAATTGTAATATAATGCTATCCTATCACTAATTTAAAAATAATAAATAGTAGATGGTTATCATTATATTACAATTTAATTTTGAAAGTAAATCTTAAAGTATTTAATGCTCATACTTACATAATATTTAATACATATGTATTAACATTTTCCCAAAATGAACAAGAGTAAAGATCAGTAAGAATTGAAATCAAATTGATACATGTAAGAATACATATATCATGTATGTACGTATTATAGATTATACAAAACTGATACGAAAAATAATAGTTATAGAGTCGATATGGAACCGATATAATATCGATCTTCAAGAACTGAAACTGATATGCGCGAGAACCGTTATATTCAGAACAGTTATAACACCTTTTTGGTTCTTTTAAATGTTTCAAGAACCGAAACCGGTATCATAACTGTTTTAATCAAACTAACTTTTTATAATAATTTTTTTAGCAAACTATCAATAATGTTTGAATTAAGTATTTAAAAAGCAGCAACAAATATAAATAACTACCATGTATCTTAATATTCATTTATAAAAACAGAACATTTCCGTTTGATAGATGACCTAAAACTTTTGACATGTAATATTAGCTATTTCTAGGTGATTAATACTTATTAAGTAAATTACTAATAATTTTTTAATTAAATACTTTTGAGGAGCATCCGGTATAAAGTAACATAAAGTAATACTTAATATTTATTAAGAGAAACAAACCACAGATGCACTTCCAGTTAATAATAAGTGGCTAAAACTACTGCATAATATTGTATATAAACTTTTGAACTAAATTTTGAAAAATTCGGAACGTTTAAACACTCGTTGTTTGTCATCGAAGAGACGTGTCATTTGTTCGTAAATAACATTGATTTCAACCTATTTATTCAAGAATTCAGTCACACGTTTCTTCATCCTCGCCGGCGCGGCGCGACGTTCCATCCTTCAGACCTACCTATATGTACACACTGTAATTAGCATCTGTGACGAAATACACGAAGGCTGTCATTGGAGCATTGTCCCGGAGAAACTTCCTCTCCGGCGTAAACAGGGTGAAGGCAAGCGATCATTAAAAGTAATTTCACGTTCAGAATAAACACGTCAAGGAAACGGGAGTTGCCTTTAAACGGACGGAAAAGTCTTTCTAATTGGCTGCCGCCGTCGCCTCTTATTGCTAACGGATCAGTTAATAGCAACTGCAACTTCTGTGAGATCGATTTATAGGAATATCGATTGATTCGGTCAATGCAATTCGGTAAGCAATTACGACTTCATACAATCACTGTTATGATAAAACTCTATTATGTGAATTACTTATTCTACCATTACTACTGAACAGTCTGCTATTTGGATTTTGTTGACCGAAGTTGCATTATTCAATCGTGTCACTTAAAAATATATATAGATACTTGCGTTATAATATTGCTACTTTAAAAGCGTAAATGCTTGGACTTAAGTTACAATACATATAATATGGAATTATTGAATAAAATTTTATGGTATAGTGATTGCATGATGTATACATACATATGTAAATATATTATTATGTTCGAATATTTTCATCAAAATATTTTGGTGACATAATAAAGAGTTATTCTTCTATTACTCTATTATTATTTAAATAACTATATGTAATAAATAAAGAATATTTGCATTCTTGTTATCTTCGTTGTAAATATATTCCTGCATAACATAATATATTTCTCTTCTCTTCATTTATATGTATATTTATTTAAAATAGCTTAAATTATATAGCTTTCTGAATATTTTTGCTACAGATTGTAACTTTCACGCGATTTGATACCGATAAACTAACATTAATCGTAAAAAATATCATAATATACGTATACGTTACTCCTATTAATATTCGGAAATCTTTTAAAACAAAATAACTTTTTCATAATTGGATCAAGCGACTTAATTTCTCTCTATTCTTTTTCCTTTTGAGAAGTTAAAAGGATTAGTTTACTAAATGACGTATAAAAATGTTGAAAAAAATGTAACTGGTTGAAATTGTGAACAAAAAAAAAGTCACTTTCTACAACTTTTTTATTTCAATTTATAACAAAAGCTTAAACAACATATTGTGGAGATTTATGCCAGTTATATATATGCTGAAAATTTCATCGAAATCAGTTAATGTATAGCTGTTATAGATTATAAACGATTCAGAATAGTGAAAACTGCATTTTTCACGACTATCACTCTATAACTGTAATAAAATAAAGAATGTAAAGATGTAAGCTGTAAAGATTTCTACATTTTTGAATGCATGTCGCTTGTTTCCGCGTCAAACAATTTTGATACAATTTTCAGCAAATATGTATATAACTGACATAAATTTTCAAAATGTGTTGCTTAACTTTTTATTACAGACCTAAATAAAAAGTTGTAAAAAGCGCCCTCTACTTTCTTCTTCGCGATTTCGATCAATTACAATTTTTTCAAAATTTTTTTATACGTCATGCAATAAATTGATCCATCTAGCTTCTAAAAAAAGGTTAAGTCGTTCGGATCTATCACAAAAAAGTTATTCTGTTTTAAAGTGTGTACGAATATTAATGGTAGTAACTATATATAATATACAATATGTAATATATAATATATAATGAATATGAATATTATAGAATTAAAAGACTTAAAAATTATCTTACTATAAAAAAGTAGTTTATTAATAGAAAACAATGGAGAAATATAACATCATAATGAACAATCAAAATAAAGAATGAGGTTAATAAATTGTTAATTACAATAACTAATATTTGATTAAAATTAATTTTAACTAATAATAANAATGCTTTGACAACTAAAAGAAAGATATGATATACAAAAATTGTTCATAAATGTTTCACTTAATTGTTTCATTTAATTATTAAAAGTATATTATAGTGCAGTTAAGTATAATATATTGTAATATATGAATTTCAATATATGGGCCTCAAGCAATATAAGGCAACGAAATAAATTAATAAAAAATTGAATGATATTATGTACAAGGAAATTAGTTAACAAAATGTTCTTCATGAATTATATTTTATTATATGTATATTATTATATGTATTTTCCTGAAATGTTTAAAGTTAATAATAAGGGCAAAAGTTCTATCCCAATTTTGGTTTACTGTTTCCAATGTTTACAGTTTCTTGTTAATATTATTAGATTTTCTTAACATCTAACATAGATTACAGTGTCATTAAATAGTATAATGGTAAACATATTATGCTTTGGGTTTCCTTTGTTATGTATGGGGTATTAATAGAGTAACCTTCAAATTACATACATATTTCAGTACAAAGAGAAATTAAGCAATTTAGTAAAAGTACTTGTTGAACAATATTATTTCATTATTATGATATCGTTAAAGTAAAATATAATGTTATTAATATTTATTAGGACACATTACAAAAATCATACTTTTAAACTATACGCGAAAATATTTCATATAATGATTATAGAAGCATAATGAATATTGTATAAAATTATTGTATTTTTTATAATAAAAAAAATACAGAATCAGTCTAACAAACTGCATTATTTTCTCTTGCAATAAATTTAATAAAAATTAAAGAAAAACTCTGTAGGTATTACTTTTACTTAATAAATTATGCAGTATAGGTGAAAAGTATATTTTGCTTTTATTATAACTAAATATATGAAAATTTCGGAAAAAGTAACAGAAAGAAATAGACTTTTCAGGAACCTTTTTCGAAGATATTACAAAAATATTAGTTACATTTATTGATCAAAAGATTATGTCAGGATGAAGTTCATTAGTGTTGAGATACCTGTACCTGAAAACGAGTAGTTTAAAGGTATTTCAACTTTAATTCTGTAAAACTTATCGTATGAAAGACAAGAGAAGGCGCAAGACAATATTCTTGATTTATACTGTCCTTTTTTTTTTTTATATATCATATTTGTAAAGATTAAAGTTAAAATATCTTCTAAACTATGTATTTTAGGATGCAAAATAGTATCGTAATACTTTTGAAACTAAAAAGGCGGATCGATTGGTGTATAAAAAATATGTATTTGTCTAAAATAAAAACCGTTGAAAACTTGAAAAATAATGATTTTGTGGGAAAACTCACGAATCTCGATGTTCATCATTTTAAGCCAAACAGCTTTGTCCTGATTTGTCTTTTGTACACACCGCGACAAAAAAGTAGCACAAGTTTCTGAAAATTTTACGTAATAAAGGCATCCAATTTTGATGCTCAATAATTTTCGACAGTCTATTACTACAAAAGTTGAACAATAAAGTCGTATCATTTAACTATATAATAAAATAATTGAAAATCAACGGGACAAAAAAAGGCATATATCTGAAAAGTTGTGACAATATATATAAAAAATGATTTTCAATATCTTGTGCTTCCATTTTTCTTTTGTATAATTGTCAACATATGGCTTGAGAGGATATATTTTGCTTCTTAATATATTTTTTATGAAATCTTGTCTATTTTTCCCCAATATAGCATTTTAAGCCTATATAATCTTCAAATCACCTTCTTTTCTCCTATGAATATTTTTTACTAATTTTGCCGAATAATTTTCAATTATAATGATATCAGGTAATCTCTTTGATCACTCTAAAATATCTATTTGTTTCTGAAATTAGTCTCTTACACATTGTGGTATATGTATAAACGCCTGCATTATACTGTTCAAATATTAAATTTTCACAACTGATTGTAGGTCTATATTCGCTTATTTGTTCATCTGTTAAATTAATATAATTCAAACTATTTAATTTTCTGTCGATGAACTTTATTATATAAATCATTATCTATTGGCAATATAATATTTCCTCTTTTTTCCAAGTTGCGAAAGCAATATAAAAAGCGTCAAGAAAAAAATATAAATAAAGTATAAAGAAATTATTCTATGCTGTTTTCCATTGATGTGTTCTTGTGGAAAGTGTATGCAATTAAAAATGAGCTTGTTTGTGCGTGATGATTGAGGGTGGTTTTCTTTTACGCTTTTCTTGATTCGAAAGTAGGCATTGTTACGTAACATGTTGTACATTACATGCATACATTTATAGTAGCATATGTATATATATGTATGTATGTAATGTGCAACACGTTACGCTACTATATATATATAGTCACGTGTATGACAGTTTACCTTACTGTTGAAACAGAATTTGATGCTTTTCTTAAATTGGCACGTTTATTGCTTCTAGTCAATTTATACTTTATTTTTTATTACTTCCTTCTGATTATTGGAATAAATTTTGAATTATTTGTCATTTCCTTCGTAAAATATATAAAATGTTTAAAGCAGAATATCTTATTTCTTTAATGTTAGAATTCTTCCTATTTCACCCATGATTAAAGGTTTTCCACATCCTGTACTGGGAACTTAATAAAATAACACGATAAATGCACACGATAAATGCACACGATAAATGGGAATAACAAATACAAGATGTACAATAATGCTTGACTTAAGCACATTGATAATTTAATTTAGCAGAAAGAAATTTACAAAGCAGGCATTTTGTTGCATTGATTTTCAGTCTTTTTGAAATATATTTAAGTTACAGGATCTCTTCTACATTCCTACTTTTTATAGTAATAGATTGCAGCATATAATGAAAATCTTTGAATATCGGAAATAGATATATTTATTCTGTATAGATAGTAAGAACATTAAATTTTTAGGGTATGTTATCAGCAAAAGTAACTGAAATATTAAGGAATCCACGGTACACAGAACACCACGTTTATATGTATAGTGAATATACAAATACACATAATACATCGTATATAGTAAAAGGAGCCCCATTTTAATAATGCAATTATTTCGTTGCTTTCATTTTTCTTACAATATTGATAAAAGTTATATCACAACTATGATAGTAACAATTGAGCTTATTCATGCAGATACAAACATAGACAGCCATAATATTTTTTCATACCAAACACACCAGCAAATGCCTATATGTCAATTACTATGTACGAAATCTTAGCAAGAATTCTATACCGTGTCAAATGTCGCAATAACGATTATATCATTAATTTAAAATGTTCACTTGTAATGTTACTAGTATAACATGTTATGCTGCTTAGAAATGTTCTAAATAACTATAAAATAATGACCAAACATTTAACCATATAGATTGGGGGGCTATCGAATAGAAAATATGATTAAAATTTTGTTACATTTCAAAATTATATTTTTTCTATTTTTGTCTATAATGCTTGTACACAACGTTTCTATTCCAAATTATATTTATAAATTGTAATGTAGAATTTCATTTAAGAAAGGTTTTAAAGAATGCTTCTTCCCAAATAAAATTACATTCAAGTACTATCACCTAAACACAAAACGATTCACAGAATTTTCACTTAATTCCAACAAATAAATCGATATAATTCAAACAAAAAAAATTTGTCTCATGATATAATACATGACAAATTTCTCAAATAATGTTTGTTCGTGAAAGGTTTCTTAACTTTTACAACTTAATTTACTTTAACTCGCTTCAGTAACAATTTTTCTATTTAAACTAAACTAGATTTTCTACTTAAACTAAACTAGATAGTTCACAATGTCCATAAAAATATTTGCACGACAAAAGCTTCACACAACTAAAAATATACCATATATTACTTTTATATACTATTATATATCTATCTTATGTTAAATCCACAAATCACAATTATCTTACATTCTAGATTATAGATACAATAACTGACACAAAATATTTCATTTAAAAATTTACCTACCATGAACAGTAAACAGAGCGATGCCTAGATTACTGAAGAGCCTATAAATCACGTGAAATTACTCCGCAGTGATCGAAACTAATTGAAAGTTAGAATGGATACACGAGAGAAACGAATACACACGACCTTATATCACACGAAACAGCGTTCAACGCGACAAAACTTTGAACGTTAGTTTCCAACGAGGCATGCCAATTAACGACGATCATAAAGGTAAACCAGGAGAAACCGACAACGCGTCGAGAACCTGCCGCTCAACTCGATGGTTTGCGCGAGACTGTCGCGGACTGGTGCGCATTCCAGCTTCGTAACTTCCTCGGTCCTCTCTCCTTGCCATCCACGCTTCCTGCTCGGCCCGATCGATTACTCGTCGATCGCTGAATCACCTTAACCTCACATCCTTCCACCTGCATACGATCCTTCGGATCACACGAAACCGTACAATCGTTGTCCGTCGGATACATGAACGAGATGTCGCGCGTTTTATGATTCATCTACGAAACAATAAAATTCTATTTATCTGAACTGATCGGGAATGAACAGTTCATATACCGAAAATTCGCTGATTCTTTGAAATTATTTACAGTCAAATAATACCATAATAATACCATGGAATAGTTTGTGTTCAAATATAATGACTTACGAAGAGATTTAAATATTTATCACATAAAATTTATAGAAATATATAGTGGCATGATACATACAAATATGTATTAAAATATGTATAAATATGTATAAATGTATTATTATACGTGAATAAATATATATGTTTATTCGTTATGTACAAATATATAATAATAGAATTTCTTGTTCGGATATAGTAGGTATGCACAAAGATATTTAAACTCTTATTACACGAAACATATACAAAAATATCACATGTGTTATTTAAAAGCTTCTTTGATTTTTTTTTGAAGTAAATTGATGTAATTCATTTTATCAATTTAATAAAAAATTGATGAAATAAAAAAAAGCATATGAGAAATGTGGATAGATTATGAATATGTTTGTTACGACTGTGGAATTATATTACACCTATAACTTACTGCTAGTAAGTTTTAAGACATGCGATTGATATTTATAATAAGATGATAGTTTTTATGCTATGATTATTGTATATGATTAGATCGTAAAAGAAAATAATTGTATTTATCTCCTTGTTTTTAAATTTTATGCAGTGAAACTGAATTGGAATACCTCTAGTCCAAATTACTTACGTCGTAACAAGATCATTACTTTATGTCGTTTTTCAATTAGACCAAAGTTTCAGATACTTTTTGTTTTTCACTATTACTAATAGTTTGAAATATAAAAGATTTTTAGTTTTTATAAGTTTTAAAAGTTTATTAAAATTACGCAATTTTATTTGTTACCATCTTCTGCTATAGTTTTTTATTCGTCTTAAATAAAGTTATATTCTAAATATATTGTACTTTCTCTACTAGAGATGATCCCGTGATTTATTAGAATTAAATATTAACGATTAACGATTAACGATTAAATACATTTGTCATTTCTACGGAGTATTTGTTTACAATAAATATCTTGTACCTTCTATGTACATTTTCGCATTAATTTCAGGTAGTTAATTTATAGGTATTCAAATCTTTTCATAAGCGACTGTAAATGGTTCCAATTACAGAAAATAGAGCAGCAGTTGTATGTATTTCTTTGTTCGTGATGTATTACATACAGAGACATTTTTTAGAAGCTTTAATTACATGAAAACCATTCTGTTTAGTTTTGGCGGCTACATGAACGGAAGTATTTGTATAATATTGTTGAATTGTTTACAAAGGTCAATGATCCATTTTTTAAATAATCTGATCAATGTCTTAAACATGATAGGACAGAGCTCCGAAATCCAACAGGTACTTCAACTCCAAAATATTCAAATTCATCATATAACTGAAATGTATATTAATTTAATATTCTTCTATTTCTCTAATCTTTAATTTGTATAATTCTTCTAATTCTCTAATTTGTATCTCTCTAATTTTCGTATACGATATTTTATTAAACTAACAGAAACTCACATTTAAATATATGTATTCAATTGACAAGAAATTGGATAATTAAGCACTAACTAAAATTTCGTTGCAATAGATAAATCCAAATAAATAGAATTTTACTGTACATGTAGTTTGTTTCATACATTGAAAATATTTGATGAATCAGATGGTGTTACAAGATTCGTTATTCATGAGTTGAAGACACAATTATATTGGGTTGAGTCATAAGTAGTTATGAATGTTAAAAAAATTAAATTTCCTGGAAATTTTGACCATCTTAATTTATCCATTATGACCTTTTCGTTTATGTTATATCTAAGAATAAAAGTGTCTGAAATTATACGATTAAATATTATTATATAAAAGTATATAACACTGATCAGGAATATCCTTAATCAATTGATGTTTATGTATACTAAAAGATTATCCTGAGAATCATGTACATCTTATTTTGAAGGAATTTTTTAATAAACATAGAAACAAAATTAATATAGCTCTGGTTCAAAACGGTAAAAGAATTTTTTCGGATTTATAGTGTACATTGTTTGCGAATACATAGTAAAAATAAACAACCATAATATTTATGCATATATGAATAAAATCGAATTGAAGATGTAAGAGATGTAAATATTTTTAAGGAAAGAACTTGTAGACTTTATTTTATCGGCTTGTCTGTAATATGCTTAAAATGTTATACCAAATTAAAGATAGATAGATAGATAGATGATGTACTATAAAATATATTTAATATTTGGTAAGTTTATAACTTTGGATAAAAGGAGTGCAAAATAACTTAAAGTTGCCAATGTGCAGAAGTTTTAAGATGTTAATTATTCTTACTAACTGTAAGTCATTACTATACAAGGTGTTCGGCTACAGATGTAAAAAAGTTTAAGGGGTGATTCTTGAAGCTAAAATAAGATTAAAATTAAGAATAAAATAATTGCGTTTTCGGTTTTGCTTTTTCCAGTTATTTACAATTAAAAATTAGCGGAAATATCCCTGTGCGCGAGCAAACATTCTTACAAGAACGAAAGTAGGTGAATCTAAGCACAAGGATCCTCAAATCTAACGATACATGGGCAGCAGCTTACCTCGTATAAGTCGTAAGGAAGAAGATTATGACGTTCGAAAATGTAACTCGTTATGCTTACTCATTACAATCCATAACAGTATATCGAAAACCGCCTCTATTTTCGAGAGGATTAATTAAATTTTAGAGAAGATTAACATTTCCTCTAATTATTTGTCTCCATAAATAAGCAATAAATAATAGCACATATAAACAATGCTTGTACAAATTTCATACACGCACAACAAGAACAAAGATCACACACCGCGAATGTCCAGATTGTTCTTAGAAAAAGTGTAACGAAAATAGCAATCGTTTTATATTACAATAAATGTTCAATATAGCCTTTATTTTCTTGCAAACAAAGTATATAGTACGCACGATGCATAGAACACGCGTTGTACATACTACATACCCAATCAGTACACACTCGAGTATGCACTCGTGTTGAAAATAAATAAAAAAAGATTTAAAAAATAACAAAAAATAACAAAATAAAGGAAATAAAATAGTTGAAAGAACTAAAAATAAAAAAATCCCCAAAAAGTCTACAACTGAATAACTTAAAGCTATACTAAATCTACAATTAACTCCAAGTTTATATTTATACAATTCTAGCAATGTTTCTGTTTGGCCGCTGAAATGATTCTGTCCTTCCAGAACTGTTTCATCTTCTTACTAAGCTTCTAAAATCATTAAAACATACTACGTAACAAGGTAGTAATGAAGAGTTCATACAGAAAAAAAATTACGATGATGTTTGCTAACGCTTCCGTTTTCTTTGTATAATTTTTTCGAAATTAGCCAGTCGTGATACGACTATTACGAAACGAACAGGTTATTCACCAAATGTGTTTAAAGATGCTTAGAACTGCCTTGCAAAGATAGTAGCATTTCAGAAATGAAAGCGAAATCTTAAAGGAGCTATTCAACGCGGTAAATATAATTTTTCATTTGGTTGTACATTAATTTGTATTATTACACATTACTCTATAAAACGACACCTTTATTAATCCCTCGATTAAACACTTTTTTTTGTATTTTCTTTTAGTATTTTTCATTTTCATTTCATGTGTAAGTACGTGAACATTGCAGTAATCAGTAAATTGTGTGGAAAATGTATGTGGTTCACACAAGACAGTGCTCGACCACATTTAGTAGCATCTCAAGAATACTTGATGCATATGCGATTTTTCTGTGAATAACACCAGACGGGACGATCGCGGTGCGTGCATGAAATTTGTATAAATATTGTTTATATGTGCTATTATTTATTACTTATTTATGGAAACAAAGGATTAGAGGAAACTTCTCTAACAAGTTAATCTTCTCCAAAATTTAATTAATTCCTCTCGAAAATAGAGGCGGTTTTCGATATACTGCTATAAATTTTAATGAGTAAGCATAACATTTTCGAACGTCATAATCTCCTTCTCCACAACTTATACGAGGTAAGCTGCTGTCGATGTATCGTTCGATTTGAGGATCCCTGTGCATTCCGCTGCTTAGGCTGGCCTCCTTTCGTTCATGTAAGGAGGTTTTTTGGCATACAGAGATATTTCGGCTAATTTGTAATTGTCGGTAACTAAAAGATAAAACCGAACACGCAACCTTTTTATTCTTAAGTTTCATCTCATTTTAGCTTCAAGAATTACTCCTTAAATTGTATACTTACACGTTGTATTTACCAAACACCCTGTATTATAAAAGACCTTGAATTTAAACTTAAATTTATAACTAAATACATAACTGAGTAATTAACTCAGTAGTCCACTATTTCAAATCGATTAATGGTTTTTAGTGAATTTTTTATTTTACATGTGCATAATTGAACATGTTCTTTATTGGGAATCATTTTACCTAAACACGTATACGATCGCGAATAACCTATTTCACACAATATGTGACATTCTCATTAGTTTCCGATATCGCATTCTGTGTGCTGATGGTATCCATGAGTTATAGTGCTTTAAAAATTCTTCGGGGCGTGCAACTAGTTGAAACGAAATGTCATAAGCTTGTAACAGTTGACGGAATACTCGACGCACAAATATTTTGACATTTAGCATGTGTGGATTGGATTCAAATAACCGACTCGCGCACCAAACCGCTATTAGATTAGATTCTGGGCGGAGAACTGTTTTCATGAACTCCTCCTACAACCACTCTGTCACGTGGCGCTAGGCGACGTACAATTACAATTAAGTTTTGGGATATCGAAGAGAAAACTTCGCATGCAATACATTCCATTGAAGAATGCGCTTACGAAGAACATTACCGCTTGAACACACGTAGGAAGGCCAAGACTCCCCGATACATTATTAGACTGTCATTAAAGGAATAGCTAGAGCACATGACGAAGGATGATTGTGACTCACTGCTCGAAGGGTATCTTCCGCATCACGCGGTGAATAAAGCAAATAGTTCAACCAGAAAAATAAGTAAACAAAGTAACCTAATCCGCCAAAAGTAACTCCGGAATATCGTTCGATGATACGTTCATAGTTGTGCCCACGATTCAAGAAGACCTCTTCGCGATAACCACACGTTTACGCAAACATAACCTTATTTTGACCGCCGGTAATCACATAACACGTTTAAGCTTTAAAGAGATTTGATTGCATTAAGTTGCTCTTCAAGGCATAAACGATATCTCGCACTGCAACACAAACATACAATATAAATAATTAATATGTTTAGCTTAAATTCTAAATAAATGTAGCGTGATGCGCTTATGAACATTTGTAGCCTACTGTAAATGGTGTGGTATAGTATGATACTTGTTTTCCTTTCTTTATTTATGAGGCTTTTTTCTGAAAGCTAGTTATGTTGCCCGTTAGATATCAGTGGGGCATCAACGATATGCTAAGAAAAGTATTTAGACTAAACGAAGAATAACCGTGACACATTCTGTAACAATATTAAATTTTATTTAAACAAAAACTTAACAAAGGTATGATACACGGTACGAAACTTGGTTTAGACTTATGATTGCGACAAGCAGGGCACGCCCATGAGTTCGGGTCAAGCACGAGCACGTACTTGAAACGGATTAAACCGTGACGCGAAATCGCGACGGGGACCGCACATGAACCGAGCGCGGAATGTGATACGAAAAGCAGTGGTGAGGCGAGCGCGACTCGCCGTGCCGATTGTTAAATTGGAGTCGACAACGCGTAGACAAAGGCGACGAACGTACTTGGTATTCTTCTGAATTTTCCGAACTTTCGATGATTAAGTGATTAATTGACACGAGCCGAGCGTGGCTCGCCAGTTTATATGCCTGCGTGCTCTTCTTCCATTGGATCGTTTGAATCTTCCGGAACACGCAGAGGTCTGTAGAGGACCTGTGTAGCGGATGTTTGATCGTGAGATTTATTAAACGAGATTGCTCGTTGTTGAAACCATCGAATATATTTCAAATAAGTAAATAAATTAATATACAGACAACATTCGCTGAGACGTTTGTACAGTGCATAAGTCGCAAAATAAGATCGCTGATAAATACTCGATAGATACTCGTAGATGCTGATCGATAACTGTTAGATAACTGGTTGATAACTGCTTAACTCCTGGATAACTGAACTCTTTTCGATTGCGTCCGTTTATTTATAATGGTCGGGGGAGAGTCGGAAAATTCAAATTCGTCTTTGTTCGACGGTTGCACATAGCGGCGATATTGTTTTGCCCGGATTTTATTTATTATCACATTACGTGTATCCTAACAAACTTGATATCAACACAATAACATGATTTGAATTGTCCTCTACTCATGTGCCGCTACAGGTCTAAACAGTTTGAACGATTAAGATACAAAAAAAGTCAACGGCAGACGTGAAAGCGTAAACAATGGCCGCTCGCCGATGTTCGCTATGATAAGGTGATGATCTGTCGAAGAGCTATGGCCATCCGGAGTTTGCCGATCGAACCACAGTACCGACGCGAACAATGTCGAAAACTGCTGAACGAAGCTGTCGATTTCCAGATGTTAGAAAAACAAATGCGACGAGCGAAACGATCGGGCCATAAGAAACGAAGCAAAAACTGTGATAAGGTTCTTACTACCGAAACCTTCTGAGGATAGAACGGTTTAATGTTTCTTGTTCTTAAACAGTGCCCCTTAATCCACTTGAGACCTATGGAAATAGAGTTTATATTTTTGGTTTGTTTCGATTTTTTGGTTTTACACATATAAGACAGGAAAAACTGTTAAAAATTTGTTATGTGTGGGTTAAAGGTCAATGTATTATTGACAGTGGAAGACAGGAGATATTTTGTTTGCTACTGCGAAGTAATTTTTTATTAATTCTACGATACAGTTCATTCCAGGAATGATCATACTTCTGTAAAAGAACTCGTTACCATAGTTTGATAATATAAATTGATATGTCCCAATATTCTTGCAACTTGAAAATATATATTCTTCTTCGATTTATCTTATAAAGCTCAGGTAACAGTACATAATTAGTTAACAAATTTTGCATGTTTAATAAATTTCAAATCATTGGATCTTTTATTTTTGTTATTTATCAACCGCATTATAAATATGTTATGTTATATATTTTTACAATATTGTATGTAAGTAAACAAAAAAGAAATCTATGCTGATTTATTATCCGTATATTAGAAAAAATCGAAGAAAAATGAATTTAAAATTTGCGAGAATACTCCAATATATTACAAATTTAAGTTATCAAATTAAAATAACAAGCTTTTTATAGAAGGTCCGGGCTAAAGAATAGAGAAGACTGGATTACAGGATTAGTAAAAAGATAATAAACACTAAGGAAGAATGATAAATTCGGCTACTAGAGGAATAAATGTTAGAAATCTCTGTGATTAGCGACTAAACCGCTGTTTCTTTTCGTTAATGGGCATAGACTCATTCAGTCTGTTTATTGCGGACACGTACGTCGTGTCGAATAGGTTATTGACCGAGGCACATGGTAATCTCAAAAAATAAAAAATTCTTAGAACGCGTGTTATCTAATGCAAGTTACAATCTTTTAAATTATAAATGCAATCCTTGAGCCAGGAAGTTCTTCACTGCATCGCAGAAATGAATGGGAATGAGGTTCGAAGTGCTCGATAAAGAGAAGTATAACACGTGGAATTTTAAATGCGTGCGGTTTTAACAAAGACGGATGAATGGAGCGGCAACTCCATGGTACGTGAGCAGCAGGATTCCCAAGCCGGAATTTATGCAGGGCGGCGCAGCGTCGGTGCAAGGCGCGGCAAGATAAATCGAGAACGATTTGAGAACATATTCGAATTTTGTGCTCATTATTAGTCTGTCGGAAATTAAGCAAATAAAGAGATATGAGACTATAAGAGAGATTTGACTAAAATTAAAGAACATCTATCAGTAAAAAGGGCCAGCGTAAAAGATCGTGCTTTTGAATGACTTGGTATTGCTGAAAATGCAAAATGGTGTGTGACGAAAGTTTTCGACGTTTCTTCGACGTGATGGATAAGTTAGCGGAACTGAAAATCAAGATCAATCAAGGTTCTATTGGTGGCACTGTCGTATATGCAAGTCTGGAAATTCCCGCGGTGATGGTAAGGCTTTTAATGATCCGACACTTGCTCGATTTGTCCCCAGTAAGCCGCTTTAGTCGAAAAGTTAGAATTCATTGTGTGACGTCATCGTATAAAAATAGCCCGGTCTCGGTTGTCTCTGTCTTTTTCTCTCTCTCCTTAATGCGGTCGCGTACTCGACTCAGGGGTCGAGCAGCAAAAGAGATAAAAGCAAAAAGCAGAACCACAATAATAATAATAGAGACAAAATTTCGTCTTAGATATTCGTCTAATAAATATCATATAATATAAATACTTTTTCATTTTTATTAAAAACCTTTGTAAACTTTAAAATTATATTATAACTTTTATTTTTCAATAAAAAATTTAATAACATTGAAAAGTTTCAGTCGTGAATAATATTTTGGACATGATATTATTTACGTATATGTCGGATTCACGTTAAGATTAGGGTTGGGGTTAGGGGCGTGAAACGAATCCTCGTCGTGGTCAGACACTGCTGTTATGCAATAGAGAAGACATCGACTAGTGCAAACATGACTATCGTAGATTTCGACAAGTAACCGTGATAATTAGATACTTGAGACGCTAATGATAATGATCCTAGGTTCAATAACGAATCCGCGGCCAAGGGGATGATAGATGTACGTTCTCACAAAATCTAAGTCCGACTCTTTGTTAGTAAAGCGTGAAATAATCACTGATCGTAAAGACGTTACTCTTTTAGTCGATGAGATCGCAAGAGAGAATGACTTTCCGTCCCGATGATGCTACAGAGGAAAAACCTTCGTTCGGAAGGTGAGGGAAATTGGCGTTGCTGCTAATTGGTCAATCTCCATATCGGTGGTTAGAAAAAGATGCTAACCGCCCTCGAGGGAAAGTTGCTAGCGGAAGACGCCGTTCGTGAAAAATAGATTTCCCCTTACTTCCCGTAGTTGGGACAAAGACTTTAGTTAACTAAATATCTTAGGATTTATAGTGGGCTCTCAGGCTAGCTGAACACGTACTGCGAAGACACATCGACATCTGGCAATTATCTTACTCAAAGAATAGGGTCTGCACATGGTGAGCTACGGGACGGAGACCGTTGGAATGTTCACTGTCGAGTGTTGCAACTATTTCCTTTTTAAGGAGAGCTATACTATTACTCCATACCTTTATTAAACAAACGTTCATCCCTTGACCGCGGCTACGTTTGGCGACTGATTGTCACCTCGAGCCCAAGCTCACTATCACAAATCTCGAATAATTACAATTCGGACTGGATGACTATAATTGTTTGATTGCGGCTGTGGTAGGATCTAGATTATAATGTTACAGAATTATCCAAAATTCCAAAGGCTCCGGTGTTCTTTCATCTCCGACATATATCATAGAGAGTATTAATAATTAAACAATTTTCTAATGAATTAGAAAAACTAAAAACAAAGTTGCTTTCCAATATACGCGTGAAATATAAAAGTATTAAATACATGTATACATATTTGATTTGGAAATTGTAATATTATTAAACATTTCTGTTGAAAATAGATATATATGTTTAATAATGATTAAAAATTAATATTCATCTAAACAGCATTTTGCTGTACCAAATAAAATATTGCAGATGTATCTACTTTAAATAAATGGTGAAAAATTATGAAAAGTAGTCTTGTCATTGAGTAAGCTCAGTGTTTAATTTCTATTCTTTTCTTTCAATGCTTTTACTCAAGGATGACGTTAAATACGAAATCTTAACCTCACGATCACAAGGTTTTATGGTGGCTAATTTGTAAAGTAGAACTCCCAACATTAAAAACAGTCGATGTGTGTACGATCGTGGTGATCATGCAGTTGCGTAGCTTATTCTGCAGCTTTTAAAAGCTTTTATTGCGCTATGTCTGCCCATGACGCATTGTCATCTCTTAAGACGGTGCAAATTAAAATTGTGGAAGAATTCGATACGTAAAGTGAAATGAACTGAAACGTGGAATAAAATGTGATGATGATAGCAAAATAGAAACGTAGAAAAACGCATCATCGCAAGAATTGTCGCGGAAAAGGTGGACCGGACATGGAAAAACTGATATCGCGAAAAATGATTTTAATGTGAAGTGTTTCAGGTGCGGTATTTTCGGACATCTTGTGAAGAATTGTCAAGGAGTAAGAAAACAGAAATGACTGTTCGCCAGTGACACCGATAATTTAAGTTTATTTGCATTTTCGGACGTGTTGGTAAACAATGTTTCGTATTACAATGATAATGCGAAAAGTAACGTTTGGTGTTATGACAGTGGGTGTACATTGCACATGTGTACGTCAAATTGTTTCAAGGGCTGAACATGGATTACATCCTGAGAGTATTGAATCTCTCTAACAGTGCCATGCAAACATAATGGGAAGAGGCATCGTGTTGGCCATCACGAATGTTGATGAAAATAGATAAGAGTTTCATCTCCCGGACAATCAATATTTTTCGATTTTCGACTGAATCTTATTTCGATAAGTAAGATTACCAACAAAAACCGCAGGGCCCTTCTACAAGGGAAAGGTCTGAGGTAATTAATCGAGATGGAAGTGTTGTGCTTACCGCGACGTGAGAGAATGATCTTTATTCTCTAACACAATTCTTTGGGAATCGCCAAACGTTGAGTGCCGTAAAGTTTCAAAATTCTCATTAAAGAATCATAGGACATGGTCGCTAGGACCATAAAGAGGACAGTCATCAGGAGTCGATTCGTGTTCTATAACAAATGTGGCGAAAGTCGTTGCTAAGGGATATTTGCAGCATTGGCGAAATACCAGCGCAAAAAGGACTTCCACAAGACTTAAGCTCCGGTTGCGCGTCTCAGCTCTATAAGATGAACTGTCGCATTCACTGTGAATCCGGTTATATGAACTAGCGACGGAGTATTTCAATGGTAAGCTCGATAAGGAGCATACATAGAGATGCTAGATCGGATGATGGATCGAACATAACGAAGGGCAAAGTACAATTATTGCCAGGAACCATGCTGGATGAGATGACAGCGACAACATGGTCTGCCGCATGAAAAACGCCTTGTACGTTCTGAAATAGGGTGGTCGCGTATACACTGCGTCTATTAGAAAGGCCAAGTGAAGCAGCTAATAATCATCGTCATCTATGTATATCAATGACATCTTAATTATGTGTCACGAATCTAATGCAGCTGTTCGGCAGAGACTGGTAAATTTCTTCGAAATGAGTGACCTTGAGGAGATAAAGCGATGTCTCGAAATAAACTTCACCAGAAATGATGAGGGCATTTTCATTAACGGACATGGGAGAACATATATCAAGAATGTTTTCCAACGGTTTGGAATGCAGTACTGTAATCTGGTATCGACATCTCTGAAGATCGAGGTAAGACTGATCCGAGGTGAATTGCGGCGTGACTTGAACGGCAATCTGTCAAACTGTGCAAAGATAACTCCAACGTGCAAGGGTGCAACCCCGTGTTCCACGCACGGACGAAGCACATCGATATTTATCACTATTTTGTACGTGGAGTGATCAGATCAGATCAAGCGGTTTTGAAACACGTCTCATCCAACGATATGTCAGCCGACGTAATGACCAAACCCTACGAAGGACGAAGTACGAGCACTGCCTTGATCTTCTGGGTTTAACAGATAGGCTGAAACGTGAACAAGTGGCTTATTCGAGGGGAAATGTTGTAAATGTTGACTGCGATTAGCAAACCAACCATTTGTCTTTTATGAATCCGCAATTGACTTCATCCTGGAACCTAACCCCCTGATCGCGCATCAGGTGCCTCCTCAGAAACGATAACCCAAGGGCTTCTTGAGTTCTTTTCAAGCTCGTCTGTGTACCTGCCAACAAATTATAATCGTAGTGCCATAAAATACCCTTGCTGGCCTCTCGAATCGACGGTAATTGCTATATTATAATGGGCAATATTTTTTAAATCTTTAAGAAAGACGCTTTGATCGCTTTGAATTCACACGTGGATCATAATGAAGCTAATATTTTTCCATGAATTAAAAAGAAAGTCTTCTTTCACAACAATTGGGAGACGAGATAATTTTTTTCTAGAAAAGGTCACTACAGTTTTAATTTTCAAGATTAACAGCTAAAAGGTATACGGAAATATAGTTGAACTAATGGCAACAAAAAAGTTATATTAAAAAATGGGCCAGTAAATAATTAATAAAGCCGAGGGATGTCCGCGAGATATGACCCAATCGCAGAAATCCGTACGAAGATCCCTAAGAATTGATCTGGCGCATTCAAAATGGATTGATGTTCATTATCTTAATAACTAACAGTCGAAATGAGACGTTGTTTGATATAGCTATAGGAGAGTTCATGTAGATATTTACAAATTCACATGCATTATACCGCACTAATATTCTTCGCGTTATATTGTATTAGGTTGTCCGAAAAGTTTCTTTCGTTTCGCAAGGAAACAATAAATGCACAACATTTTTTGTTTTATATTATTTTGATCCATTACTTTTTTATCCTGCAATTTATATCGTATATGCATTACGTGCAGTATATTAATACGCGTAATAAAATATAATATAAAAATGTTTCGCATTTATTGTTTCCTTCTAAAACGAAAGAAACTTTCCGGACAACTTAATATAAACCAAAATTTTATACACTAAGACAAAATTTTTTCTTGCATTCATGTTCTAGATTTTTTTATGTTCTAGATGTTTTTATCTCCTTATCTATTTATATCTTTACGTGTTTATATTATTATTATTATACATTTATATTTTTATACTTTTATACGTTTATATCTAGAAGTCCACGAAATTCTGACTCTCTTAGCAACAATAACTTTATGAAGTCATTGAACACTTATTCTATCGCTTAAGAAATTAACAGTTGCCTATAATGGTCAAGGACATAGGACTTTTCTTGTTTTTAGCTTTCTATTCCAGTATGTATTCGTCGAGTCACCCCCACGCCTATAATGTGGAAATGGTCACTTGCAGAAGGAGAATTACTACTCATATTATATAGCCCTTGCGAATTCGGAAATATTTAGATAACCAGCCCGCGCGTCTTACTCCCGTCAACATGTCTTGTCCGAAATGTCATCAAATCTTTTTCTCGGACGATTCGTTACTGTTTATTGAGACATAAGTACTTATTCAAACTCACGTTCAAACTAAAAAGTCAGAAACATTTCATAGCAAAGACGTTCAGTTTATATATTATAATCCACTTAAAATAAATCTAATAGCTTTTTGGACTGGAAAATAATCTTCGTCAGTTTTCCCTTCTTAAGACAAATAATTTTACCTGCTACATCCTTTGGAGCCTAGGATTTCAAACATTTGATGAATCTTTCGAATCTAGAGCCTCGAACAAGCATAATTTAAAAATGAATTGATTCCAAAAAAGAAATTTTCCTTTGTTTACATTCAATATTTTACTTTTGTTATTAATTTATTATTAATCATAACCATTGCCTCTATATGTTTTTATAACGAACATTATGAAAAACATAATTGTTATATTGTCATTAAATAATTAAAGACTTTTAAGAATTGTTATTTTAATTATGCACTTATTCCTGTCTGTATTATTCAATTCCAATAATTTTTACATTTTTAATATATATATTAATGATAAATTGTTATATTGTTATTAAATAATTAAAGACTTTTAAGAATTGTTATTTTAATTATGCACTTATTCCTGTCTGTATTATTCAATCCCAATAATTTTTACATTTTTAATATATATATTAATGATAAATGATATATTCTTATGCACTTGTATCTATTTTATTCATGATCTTATCTATCTATATACTTGTATTTTTTCTATTATAAACATGTTTTATCAGTGTTAAAAGGTTAAATCATGTATAGTTTTTGGCGTCATTTTTTAAAAGTTTACAATTACAAAATCAGTTAGTTTTGCGTTGTACGCAAATAATAAAATAATAATAAAAATAGAAGAAATACCCGACATCAATGCTATGCGACTACTCAAAATGACAGAAATTATGTTTTACGAAGACGTGTTTTTAGTTGTTAAATAGCTTTTTTTGCAAAAACTAATAAATATTCGGAGATGAAGTTTTCCACACTTTTTAAGAATGACAAAAACTACATTTTCGCAAAGTTTCAACTTCATATACTAAATTTTACATGAATAATTGAGAACTGAAAATAGTGCGATTTTAGATGCTTTTTGATCATTTCCAGCCCAGTGAATTAACCAATTTTATTATATGATGCTTCATTTGATAAATATTTTTAACACCTACAATTTTTGTTCTAAATTTTTTGCGACTCGATTATTAGCTTCGTTGTTATATGAAAAACCCTGTTTTAAGTAACTTGGGAGATTGTTTACAAAATCCGCGAAGGAAATCTTGAATGACAAACTTGTAGGATTTATTTCAAAACATGATTTTTATGAGTTCACGCAAGAAAATTTCAGATTCCGTTTAATGTTGCGTAAAAAGCTAATTTGATCAGACTAAATAGGGAAGAACGATACACGCTCATTGGTCATAAAGCATGATTTACGAGATAATTTCAGAGGAATTAGAGCACAACAACAATCCGTATATTTATTTTTCTCTATACACATAACAATTGTCCACGGTGTTTATGCAGGGTTAATAGATCGTGCATATTTCACCGGACATTACTGAAAGTGTAAACAGTTCATGGCAATATGCATACGCTCGTCAAATAAATGGCATCATGCTTGAGATGATATCGTTTTGATCGATCGAGGCAAGTACGCTTCCATACCGGTTGTTCCACTGAGTTTAGAAAATACCAATCCTTGTAAATTCAGTACATACATTCACCATATAGTGGAATTCCACTTACTCCAATGAAATTTTAGTTAGTGACCGTTCAAATGAACTTCTGCTAAGATTGAATTTACTTGTCTGAACGTGAATTTCCTTTATTTGAATGAAAGATCATAGATGGTAAAAAGAATTAGTGAAAACAGGAGTTTTCTAAAACTAAATTCTATACAGTGACTGCAAAATATATTGTCACATACTCCCATTCTTCAACGAAACGGCTTTTTCTTTATCAGATTCTATATTTTATTTCATAGTATCAAATTTTTGCAGTTGTATGAAAGTGCTATTAAATGATACGAAATTTAATATACTTGAATTTAACTAAATGGTACCTAAATGTTATAATAAATACAATGGCGTACTAATATTTTTTGTGACTACTGTAGTTTGTGAGAGAAAATTCCTAGAACTTTAAGATTGAAAGATCTGAACATCTTAAAATCAAATAGTATATGTATGAAATCTTGAAAAAACAGAACCGTAACTAATATTGTGACAATCAATATCTTTAAAATATTCAAGAGAGTAACAAACATGTATTTAACCTCAAATTAAATAAAAAGCGAGCTTCAATAATATGGAATTGATTAGATAAGATGGAATAATATGGAATTGGACAGTATCCTGAATGTTAAAATTGCTCTACTATAATACAAATACGATACAATTGCTTTTACTGTTCCCTACAGATGAAAGTGGAGTGTAAAATATAGCGATTTCGCAAAACAAACAATGTGTGTTCTTCGATCAATCTATCTTACATGATAATATTCGTTTATCGACTTTAGGTTTCATATCTTTATTATAGATTTTTATAAAGTGTTTATGGGCCTATGTTTATATAAGGTTACTTCTCATTTCTAATCATAGAACATATTGATGAAGTTTGCTTTTTTTAAACTTGGCACACCCTATATACAAAAAAGATCAAATTTATTTTTACTGTATAGTTTCGTGAATTTTTCATTAATTTGATATTCTAGTATCCGAAATTATGGAGCATTTTTTCATATTTGTGATTATTATTTAAATCACATTTTTACACTTCAGCTTTCAGGATTGTCCCATTCTTTATAATTAATTTCTTTACTTCTTTTTATGAATGGAATAAAGATCTTCTGTTATAAAAATTGCAAACAAACTCTTTCCGTGGATAATATCGTTGTAAAATGTACAATATTTGAGTTAATTTACCATGCACATTTTATTTTAATAATAGACTAGTATAAAAATTGTTTCTTTAGTGTTAAGCAGAATTAAATTAACAAAAATTTTGAATCTGACAACCGTTACAATTTTATTCGAACTGAATCAAATATTGTTTTCGTAATTTATTGGCAATACAATACGAACATGTACACACAAATATAAACAAATATGGGATAAATGTTTCACATATTTGTTAAAGGAAATTGTTTGATGAAAACCAACATAATTTCA
Organism: Bombus cullumanus; assembly: GCA_014737535.1. Classification (NCBI taxonomy): domain Eukaryota; kingdom Metazoa; phylum Arthropoda; class Insecta; order Hymenoptera; family Apidae; genus Bombus; species Bombus cullumanus. The sequence continues at coordinate 23,057 of JACXIX010000060.1, read as the reverse complement.
AAAGAGAATACAAATAAACTACAGAAACTGAAAAATGCGTTATCAGGTAAATTATCGCTAACAATAAAATTTTTTACATAAATATTCTTTAATATTTGGTATTTCTATTATGTAACTCTCAATTTATTTAAGATATATGAAATGATTTATTTTAGATAAATGCATATTTTCCTATTTTTTTTTAATTTCAGGTGAACATCATAAAAATTTTTTTTTATTTGGTAGTTTATTTACAATCAATTCTCATTGAGAATTATAAGTAACTTCTTATGGCGTGGCACTGTAACTAGGACATCATAAAATAGGCAATTTTACTTCGTCACTCAATATTTAATCAGACTTTTTCATTAAGGATGCAAAAAATATTCAAAATTGTCTCTCTTTAAGAAAAATTTATTGTATTTAGTATATGGATTTTTAAAAGTATTTTTATATCATGGTTAATATCTATACAGTTTTAAAGAATTATGTATTTAATATTTTTTTTATCAAACATACCTCTTCCACCTAAATGTAATTTTACATATTTATATATGTACATAATAGTATACATAATAGAATTATGTACGTGTTACAAGTATGATTCTAAAGTACCGAAAATCTATATCTGTATACATATCTGTATCTTGGCAAAACAGTGCGTAAGTTACTTTGTTTATATTTTTTGAACATGTTGCGTTTACACAACTTTTATGTATTAGTTCATTGCTTGGTTATTTCAATCCATTAAAAATTAAATAAAGATATTCTGACCACGGAAACAAATATTATCAACATTTTCCTGAAATGTCATTTACCATCAGACAATCTATAAGATCTACTAAATGATATAAGATGAATCATTCCCAGTGGGAAGTTTTACAACTCTTGAAACATCATCGCGATCTTCCCTGATGACATATCTACGTCAAAATCTGTGTACGAAAAAAACTTCATGCGTGTGTTTCTGACTTTCCGTATTAAATATTTTTTTATGGAATGTATTTTATTGAACCTATAAATAATTTAATAGTAGCTTTCGTAACGATTCACACAGAAAATTCTCAATAAGAAAGCTTTAATTTGCCTTCATTTAAACAAAAAAGGAATAAATAAAATTTTAAGCTTTTTATTTGTCAAGAATTATATAATGTTAAGTAAGAATAAAAGAGTTCATTAGACTAGAGCTGTAATAGAGCTGAATAACAAGAGCTGTAGTATAGTTAGCAAGCATTCAATACTCCCGATCAGCAGGAGGTGGGTAATTGATTCAGACCCGTGTTCCTAATTGATTAAAATCTTCCCTGCCACCTGCGGGTGTTCGTGATATACGAATCGTTATATAAAAGCTATACATGTAACGAATCTCACATTTAGATGAAGAAGCAAACAGTTAAACAATCAATTAACAAATGTATATAGAGTTAAACATATTCTAAGAAATTTTTATTTGAACGTTTGTGATTTCAATCATTTTGACATTTTTGCCAAATGGCTATAACGTATCTAAATAAGAAATAGAAGATTTACATTTGAAGAACACAGATACAAGAAGAATGTAACAAGTCTATTTTTGCTAATTTCTTAATTTCGAACGACCTGTTCAGTTCATGAATATAAACTTTCTCAAGTAGGTTATACATCTATGAAATTTTTCAAAAGATCAAGTAAAGAATTATTTCTTGAATATTCGATAGACTGTACAATTGTATACAGTTACTCGTTTTAATATTCGAATACATTTTAAAACAGATGCAGCTCAGCGACTTGATTTTTTTTAGAAGTTAGTAAGATTTAGTTTATTAAACTTTTTATTTTTTTTTCTTTGGTAGTTTATTTACAAGCAATTCTCATTGAGAATTTCAAGTAACTTCATTTGGCGTGGTACAGTAACTTGGATTATAATAATTTATATTATGTTTGATTTTAGTTGAATCTAATGCATCAATCTAAAGAGTATTTTCTTTTTAGTCTGCGGGTCTGATCCGTCGTGTCAAGTAGTTGGGTGACTAATGGGTTGTGGTGATTGTTGACTCTTGTGTTATATCTGCTTTTGAACTTGTATATTTTTTCTTTGACTGTGGGTATCTTGAGGTCACGGTGTATTGTTTCGTTGGTGACATACCAAGGTACATCTATTAAGGATCTTAATGTTTTTGATTGGAATCGTTGAAGAATTTCTATGTTGAAGTTACTCGCAGTTCCCCATAGTTGGATCCCATAGGTCCAAACAGGTTTTAGTATGGCTTTATATAGCAATATTTTGTTCTGTGTGCTTAAGTTGGAGCAACGGCCAATGAGCCAATAGAATTTTCTGAGTTTAGCCTTGAGTTGCTTCGATTTGTCTATGATGTGTTGTTTCCATGTCAATCTCCTGTCCAAAGTCATGCCCAGATATCTGACTGAGTCCTTGTTAGGAATAGTAATATTGTTAATGATCACCTGATAGCAGGTTTGTTTTCGCAGCGTGAAGGTTACATGTGTGGATTTCTTTTCGTTAATTTTGAAGCCCCATTTGTGGAACCATTTTTCCATAGAGTCGAGACCTCGCTGGAGAGTGGAGGATGCCATTATTGGGTCTGAGTGGGATGCTAGTAATGCTGTGTCGTCAGCAAATGTCGCTGTTGTTATCTCTGTTGATGTTGGTAAATCGGCAGTGTAGATGGAGAACAGTAGGTGTCCAAGGACACTGGCTTGGGGTATGCCAGCTTCTATTGGAAATGTGGCGGTTGTGGCGTCTAAGTATTTAACCATGAATTGTCTATTGGTTAGGTAGGATTTTAGGATGGAGTAATAGGTGTGTGGTAAGATTTTCTTCTGTTTGAAGAAAAGTCCTTCATGCCACACTTTGTCGAATGCCTGTTGAATGTCTAGGAATACTGCAGAGCAATATTTTTTCTATTCTAGGTTTTGGCTGATATAGTGTGTTATGCGATGAATTTGCTCTATTGTTGAATGTTGCTTCCGAAAACCGAATTGGTGATCTGGCAGTGTTTTCAATTCCTCTAAGAGTGGAAGGAGTCGATTCGTGAGCATCTTTTCGAATATTTTTGAGAAAGTAGGTAGAAGACTAATTGGGCGATAGGAGCTGGTTTCGTGTATTGGTTTTCCGGGTTTAGGGATGAGAGTTATCATTGATATTTTCCAGGGTTTCGGATAGTATTCAAGACGAAGGTGTGGCGGATCGGTAACAACAAGACGCCGACAGGTCGAGGGCATCAACGCGGCGGAACACCTCCCGGGCGATCCAGCTACCAACCAGAGGGCCACTACGGCGACAACTAGTCTTGCCTGTCTCGCTAGCGGTCGAAATTCACGGGGTTACAATATAAATACCGCATCTAGCGAGACTCTCTCTGCGTCTAAAGCAGGGACTACCGGACATAGCCTTACTGACGAGTCCACCGGTAGTCCCGGGACGAAACGCAGCCATTTCTTTCCAACCGGCGGCGGCCACGACGGCCAAAAAGGATTGCATTGAAAATTGATGTGATGAGTAAAATCCCTTTTATGGGAAGTTCCTTAATTGCTTTATTACTTATTTGGTCCTGTCCCGACGCTTTCCTGGGATTTAGGCGACGGATTAATTCTGTAACTTCTAGAGAAGAGAAAGGTTCAAAAGGAGGAGACATTTGGAAGGGAGAGTGCAGGTATTCCGTTATTTCCGGGGCAATATTGGAGGAATGGGGTTTAAATACGTTGGATAGGTGTTTAGCGAACAGGTTGGCTTTTTCTTTAGGGCTACGTGTCCATCCACCTTGCGGACAGTGAATTGGAGGGATTATTTGAGGGGGACGCGTGAGTTTCCTGGAGGCCTTCCATAGAGAGTAGTTGGAGTCGGCTGTGGGAGACAAGTTGGCAAGATATTTATGGAAACAGACATTATTATAGTTTTTAATAATTTTGGTTAGGTTCCTAGTTGCATTATTTAGCTGTTCTATGGCTCTGCCATACTCTTCTAAGTCTGCGTTTTTCTGTTATTTTTTTTAATATGTAATGGGGATATTCGCGTTTGCTGATAGAAGTCTTAGTAGGTGTGGATGAGCGGATAGCATTTATTATGCTCGTGTTTAAGTATTCTGTGGCTGTTTCGATATCTTCATTAGTTTTTAGTGAAATCAAGGCTGATGTTGAGTGATTAAAGACTTCTCTAAAGAGCTGCCAGTTGGTGAGTTGGTTGTGAATAAAGCCATTAGGTGGATTTTCGATTATTGTTGAGTTAATTATTGCAATAATGGGGGAATGATCTGAAGAGAGTTCCGCCGAGGAGTTGATTTGGACATATCTTGGCGAGATATTTTTAGTTATGAAGAAGTCAAGTAAATCAGGTATTTTGTTAGTGTCTGTGGACCAGTATGTGGGTTCGTGTGTGGTGAGATAGTTGAGTCTGTTGGTGTTTATGCTATTCAAGATTTTTGCCTCTTACTGTGATAAGTCTGCTGCCCCGTTGGGTGTGTTTGGCGTTATAGTCCCCTCCTGCTATGAATCTGTTGCCCAGAGCGTCAAGGAAGTTATCAAAGTCTTCTTTAGAAATGGAGTGTTTAGGAGGACAATATACTGCTGAGGTGATGATTGTACCTTGGCAATCTTCTATCGCTACGTTTGAGGTTTGGAAATAGTCCTTCTGGAATGATGGAAGCTCGTAATGCTTAATGTTGTATTTGATAATAATTTCGGTGCCACCGTAGGCCTTTCCACTGGGATGTTGGGTTTGGTAGAAGTTACACCCGTTGTTACGACGGTTCGCGGAGAGACGCGATCGCGAGGAAAATGCGTCAGCGAGAGGCGTAAATTCTCGCTACGATTTTGATAATCGACGTCGCGAATTAGTCGTTCCCTTGTTTCGGTTAAGATAACAGAGGTGGTTAAATGAGGTTAACACTGAATTAACAGGTTAACAAAAAATGGTATATTTTACAATATATAAAATAGTACAATGAGCACGTCACAAATTATTGAGCGATTATACAATTAATTTGATGTGGTAATCCGACTTGACGTTATAATATTTATTGATATAGTTGGTAGGCTAAGCGACTTGGATTTTGTTCCTTAGACTGTATTAGTGCATTCCGTTCGGATCCTCAATCGATACTGATTGCCCTTCGATGGTCCCTTTGTGTTCTTTGGGAGGCGACCGCACCATGCTCGGGTCACGCCACCGATCACGCCATGATCACGCGTGTCACCTTATGTGCGTAGTTAAAATAACGGACCGAATCGAAGGTTCTGGAACTCGCTCTGTTCGCTGCTTGCCGATACATTGTATATTTGTCGGATTGATTGAGACGATCCGTCTGCGACACTGTAGTGCCACGAACGACGGTTACGAATACGGCCTATGGAAAGCCTCGTGGCGTAACACCCGTTTATTTTCAGGTAATTTTTATCGGTGAAATGAGTTTCAGATATAAGCATTACGTCGATCTGCTGCTGTTTTAAGAAGAGTTTTAGTTCATATTTGTGCTGAGCTAGACCGTTGGCGTTCCAAAGAGCTATGCGCATTGGTTTTATTTTGCTTCTGTGCGTATTAATTTATCCATGAAGAGTGTTAATAATGATAATAAGTTGTTAATTTGCTCTGATTGTTTCTCGATTAGTTTTTCGAGTCTAGTGAAGTTGTCCGAGTTTTGTGAGCTGGGAATACTATTTTGAGAATGTTCACTATGGATTTTCGTTTGATTTCCTTGAACTGCCTGAGCATAGGAGATTGAGGGTGTGGAGAATTTTTGAGGACTGAGTACTTGGTTGGTTGTCTTCTTGGCTCTGTGTTTAGAATACTTATTTTTGTGCAAGGTCTTGTAGGCTGAGCAACCTTTGTAGTTCGCAGGATGCTCTCCTTGGCGGAGGATGCACTTCGCCGGGGTTTCCGGAGATTTAGTGCAATAGTCAGTGGGGTGACTACCTGCACATTTAACGCAGCGGAAGTTATGGCTTTTACATTGCACTATCCCTTTTTTCATTAACGGAGGTTCGATTTTTACTACCGAGTTCATTAATCAATTTATGTTATAGATTTGTTTGTTATTGGGTTTTTGTTTTAAGTCGATGAAGAATAGGAATAGCGGGTTTCTTGAGATTCTATGTCTTATGTTGCTGATGTTGATTACTTCATGGCCAAGTTTAAGGAGTTCGAACTTAAGTTTAAGTTCCTTAAGTTTGCTAACTAATTTTATTGGTACTGACCGACGCTCCAACCTAAGCACACAGAACAAAATTACCCTCTACAAGACCGTAATAAAACCTGTCTGGACCTACGGTATCCAACTATGGGGAACACCAAGTAATTCCAACATTGAAATACTTCAACGTTTTCAATCGAAAACGCTAAGATCCCTATTAAATGCACCCTGGTACGTCACCAACGAAATAATACATCGAGACCTCAAGATACCCACAGTCAAAGAAGAAATAGCAAAATATAGCTACAAATATAATAATAGAGTCACCAATCATCGAAACCCCCTAATTACTGGTTTACTCGATACATCGGACCAAATGCGCAGGCTGAAGAGAATCTATCCGCTAGACCTAAGCTTTACTTATTCAAATTATTTACTTATAAATTATACATATCTATAATAAGTATTAAATTATTATAAATAATTAGCCATGTCACTGTACCACGCCAGAAAAAATTACTGAAAATTCTCAAAGTGAGAATTGATTGTAAATTTTAATAAATAAAAAAAAAAGTTTGCTGAGTGGTGGATGTTGCGTAATACCACTCGAAAAGGTCTTTCTTGTTTGAGCTGGTATGTGTGGAAGTTTGCGTTCACGGTCTTTAGCAGCTTTGTAAGCCTTCTATATGAGTCTGGGTTAGTCGGCAGAATTTGACTTTGTTGTGGTTTATTTTTAGTTTGTAGTCCTCTTTGCTGATGTCTTTCTCAATGTTTGAATGTCGATGACATCATCAATGAAGATAGGCGGGGAGGGGGAATTCTTTGAGTATGTTGATTAGTTAGTGTTTCGGCTATGCCCATGGTGTCGCCTGTGGATTCTAGTATTGTGAATCTATTGTAAGTGGTCACGTGACTTGTTGGCGGTTTATTTTGATTATCGTTTGCGTTTATTTTATCTGTTTCCAGTTTACGTTTTTTTATGTTTTTCGCGTCGTTTGAAAGGAGGGATTGTCCTTTTGCGGGACAGATGGGGGAGGGAGAGATGTTTGGGCCATTATCGAGCTAGTTAATTCAATTTGAAATAACTAGTCGAGAGACTATGATTCGGGTCAGAGATTAGGAGCGTTGGGCTTTCCACTAGTAAGTTTTGAGAACACTTTGCTATGTTTTTTTCGATTCACTTTCGACGGATGGACGTCACGTGTTGTTTTACGAACTTCACAGAGCACTAGACACACGTGTGCACGCTTCGGCACTCAACAGCAAACTGAGTTTATTAGATGACGTAGAAAATTTTGAAAAAATTGCAATTTGTTGAAATCGCGAAGAAATAAAAAAAAATGTTTTGATACTGTGTTCGAAAAATATGTAGATTTATGTCAATCATGCTAAAAATTTTATCGAAATCGCTTGTTGCAGGAACAAGTGATAGGCACCAGAAGATGTGAAATGGTATTAGATTTATTACAGTTATAGGCCAAAAGTCGTGACAAACTGCGACTTTTGCTATTTTTAACTGCACGTAGTTCATGGCAAAGTTAATTAACTAGGCAAGTATATAGATCGATACACCGGTAAATTGAAAATCAATCATTTTTCAAGTAACAAATATATATGTCGGAGATGAAAGGACATCGGAGTCTTCTTTTTGGAACTTTGGGAAAATCCCGTAATATTGTAATCTAGATTCTACCATAGCCGTAATTAAGCAATTGTCATCATTCAATCCGATTGTATTTGTTCGAGATTTGTGATAATGAGCTTGGACTCGAGGTGACAACCAGTCGCCGAACGTAGCCGCGGTCAAAGGATGAACGTTTTGTCTAACAAAGGTATGGAGTAATAGTATAGCTCTCCTTAAGAAGAAATAGTTGTAGCGGCACTCGACAGTAAACATTCCAACGGTTTCTGTCACGTGGCTCGCCACACGCAGACCCTATTCTCCGGGTAAGATGATTACCAGATGTCGATACATCTCCACAGTTCATATTCAGCTAGCCTGATGACCCGTTGTTATAAATCTTAAGATTTAGTTAATTAAAGTCCTTCAAACAGACAAACAGTCTTTGTCCCAACTACCCGCTACTACGACACTTCCCGCTAGCAACTTTCCCTCAAGGGCGGCTAGCATCCTTTCCTAACCACCAACATGGAAATTGACCAATTAACAGCAACGTCAATTTCCCTCACTTTCCGAACGAAGGCATATCTCCACGAACCCGATGATCTCGAGTCCTTAGACACACCCCATTATAGTTTTCCTCTGCAGCATCATCGTGACGGAAAGTCATTCTCTCGTGAGATCGCATTAGCGAGTTACATAGTGTCTTTACGCCCGGTGGATATTCTATGTTTTAACAAAGAGTTAGTTCAGTAATACTTGTACCGTAGACAAGGAAGTTGGGTACAATTTGGACTTTGGAAGAAAGCACATTTTGTTATCCCGTTGACCGCGGATTCGTTATTGAACCTAGGATCATTGTCATTAGCTTCTCGAGTATCTAATTACTACGGTTACTTGTCAAATTCTGTAATGATCATATTTGCACTAGTAAATATCTTCAACATATAACAATAATGTCTAATCCAAATGAAGGTTCGTTTCACGCCCCTAACCCTAATCATAATGTGAACCCGACATATATGTATACATAAACATACAACAACACGCAACAATACATAAAATCATTAAATTTTTTGTTTCAGTCAAATATTAGCAACCAAATATATGTGTAATATTACGGTAGAATTTCTTCGTCAGTATAATATTAATTATTTATATTAATATTTTCGCCCGTAGTAATTCTGGACTATGGACGACCCATTATTTTCTAACGAATTTTCTTTGTATTATTATTTTCCGAGATATTCATGTCAAGTTTCTTTTCTTAAACGGAAATTTATTCTCTTCAAATCATTTGATAGTGTTTTTGAAGACGAATTCATTAACTTTTCATGTGTTGGGTCGATTTCAATTAGCTTAAATTTATTGATTTTTAGAGAAGAGACTTTGGGAAGCACGGATGGCTGCTTTGTTGTGTTAAACATTGCTTTGTGCAACATATATAAAGGGTCTGTCTCAAAAACTGTGGCAGTTTTGAGTAGCTCAGTTTAGATCGATTTTGGCCGAGACCATACGAGCGTTGCAACGATGCGCTTGTCACGTAAACTTGAGACTTAGATTATAAAAAAAGAAGGTTGAACCGTAACCCAACTTTAACTTTCCTTTTATCAAACTTTATTATAAATTTAGTGATTACAATGATTTTACAGAGGTAGAATGATATTGAATCAGAAAAAGGCGGAACAAGAACTGCTCGTGCTGGCTTATATGCGTTTTGGTTTGGGGATGTTGTGGGGCTCGGTGTAAGTTATGACGTGCAAAAAAGTCCGAAGGTCGGGGGTCGAAGTCTTATCTCTGGTGTAGATTAACGATGTGATTGATGTCACACGCTGTGCATCAAGCGTAGAAGAAATAGGCGTTATAGAAATAGGTACATTGTTGTATATGAGAGTACACAGACGAACGTCGTGCGATACTGTCAACGCTGAGTTACAGTCAGCATATTAACGCTAGGTTTACGGGACCCGTCAATTTGACGGATTTCGAACTTCGAAATGAAATATTCCAAAAACCATAGCACCAACTTTAACCATTTTGCATTGTAAATTAATCATTTCATCTATAGAATTTATACACAAAATTATTTTTTCCTAGGCTTTCTAATTTTTGAAATCTGTATGTAGTATACCTATCTCTACGGGACCCGTCAAATTGAGGGGTAAACGAAAACACGCATTTTTCTTTAAAAAAACGATTTATTCAAATTAAGTCTGAAAGGAACAATGTTAGGCTTCACGTTTAAATAAATTATTAATAAATAAAAAGTCGTTTTTTTTAAATTATCACTAAAAAAATAACAATAACATTAACGGTACAGGGTAATCATATCTATTGAGCACATTTTTTACAAATATACTGAATGTTGTTTGTGCATTTTCCGCATACGGTATTTTTGCAATATATACAATAATTATTACTTCTATTTTTTTTGCAATAACCCACTTGACAACTTTTTCGCACTTCTGACATTGAAGGTGACAGAAATGAAGCGTCTGATCTTTGGCAAATGTTCTCCTTGTTTTCTTCAGCTAATTCCTCGGCTAAACAAAATATGCATTCCTTTCTGGATATTTTCGATCCGGTGCACTCTTTATATAATATCCACGCGTTTATCGCTGCCAAATCCAAAATATTGAAAAAGACTTGAAGGAGTCATCGAAAACTCCCTGCTTTCACACTATATTTGCGTGCCATTTGGTCAACGACGTCCACACCAAACTTTGTTTTATTGTAAAAAGCAATGATTTCTGGAACACGTTTATAATTATCTTCTACTCGTACACCTGTATGTTTGGTGCTTAGAAGGAGGACTTTTACTTTAGGTTTGCTTTTATACACAGTAAGTGTGCAGTTTTCTGATTTATATAAATCTAAGGAAAACAAAGTCATCTTGTCTTTTTTTTCCTTCGCTGGTTTTGGCAGTTCTCTTTTATTCGACCGGATGGCCCCAATCAGAGTTGTTTTTTGTGCAAGCAATTTTTTAGCTAGCGGGATGCTTGTAAAGAAATTGTCGTTATATTTCTGCTTCGTTGTAAATATGGTTCGGCTAATTTTAGTGTTACAAACTCGCCCAACGGTATTGAGCATCGAGTTTCATCTTTCCCCATATAAGGGAAACCATTCAAAATATATTTTGTTTGGACGTCAATTGCTAACCAAAACTTAATGCCAAATTTATGGGACTTATTCGGCATATATTGTGTAAATCTGCACCGGGCTTTCGTTGGAAATAATGTTGAGGGATGTTAAGTTGGTATGATCGCTAGTTGCTACAAGCTAAGTTGGTACGACTTCTAGCGACGCTCTTTTTGTCTTAGGAGTCGTCCACGTGCCACTTGGCTGTGTGTCCGCTTAGTGGTAAGACGTGTTGTACGAGAAGGAGAAATATATAAAGTGAAAAATCGAATTTGTGTGAATCGATTAATTAACAACCCCAAACCTACGTTAATCAACAGGTTATGGGCCCAGGTCAGTAAACTGCGACAATCAGGAGTATTATTTTTGAGATTTTTGTATTCTTTCTGAGATTATTCGAAAAGAGATCACGCCATAGCCGACCGCGAGTTATTGGGTGATATGGATAAGGACATGAACCCTATCCTGAAGAAAGGAAATTATGAGTATTGGAAGACAGTAACAGAAGCCACGTTAGTCTTCCTGGGCTGCTGGGACGCAATTGATCCAGGATTTACGCCTGCAGAAAGACTGAGTCCGGAATGCGTAAGGATGGATAACAAGGCACGTGCGTACCTTCTCCGGCATGTTCGCCCCGAGTATCTGGGAGATATCAGAAGGTTGAAAACAGCAAAGGAATGCTGGAAAGCATTGGAAGACGTGCATGGGAGATCCACGTCGATGGACATTGTTCTAAGCATGCGGGAACTCGGGACCATCGAGAAGACCCCCGGCATGGATATATCTACGTACTGCGGAAAAATTCATGATCTGTGTGACAAACTGTCCAGCGTAGGTATAAAGGTTGAGGATCATATTCTGGCATGTTTCCTTTTAGCTGGTCTCATGTCGGACCCAGACTACGCCACGTACC